>JABUQX010101794.1:0-30000 GCA_015478945.1 Trachelipus rathkii
CCTATATGTGTCTTACAATAATCCATTTATCTTTATACTCTCGGAACTGTTGTGCCGTCTTAAAAGTAAAATGTCCCACATGTTTCATTCAATGCTTTAATTATAACAGCGTAATATACAATACTATCAAATACTTTATATGTTATACGCCGCGATACATAGTCATACATCCAAGTGAATGGTGTACGCCATTGAACAGAGTTTTTCCTACATATGTTCAATATGTGTTCCCTTCGTTATAGGCGGGATACATTCAGCCCGATAACCCAATTCCTCCCAAACATTGGTTAACAGATTCGGAGTAATGGAAGGAAACGCATGGTTCAATTCTGCGGTTCAACTCTGCGTATAATTGGGCAGCCCCATTAGAAAGAAATCGCATGGCGTTAAGTCCGGGACCGGGGGGGGGGGTCAGAATATATAGGAGCTCTGTCGTCCTGGACCATTAATGACCAACCCAACGATGCTGGAGTAAGTCCGTTCAACCACCGCTCCAGCACTAATTTGACTCCAATGTGGAGGGGGCTCCATCTTCTGCCGAATACAGTTTAAACAGCTTCATCCTCTAAATAATTGTAAAAAAAGGAGCATTTGTTGTAAATATCGAGATAAGGCGACCCTTGCCTACGGTTGCTTCTTCTTTCTTGCGAAACAAGGAAAGGTCCGTGACCTGGCGTCGGATATGGCGCAGAAAAAGGTAACCTTTGGGGAATCACGTTCGTGTTCTACAAGTTCATTTGCGGGATTTTCAGAACCCCAGATACGAAATTATGGGGCATTCACTTAACAACCTGAGATTGAAAAGGTGGACTCATCACTACACACTACACGATCTAAAGGTCATCGTCTGAACTTAGCACTGAGCACGAGGCAAAAGTAAACCGTAAGAGCTAGTCCGTCGGGGCTTTAAGCATGTACAAACTGCCAAACGCGTATGGGCACGCATGGTTGTAACGTTTCCATTAACACCTTCCACACCTTCCATTTTTTTTGGCACCTTAGTTTTTCGTGACTTTGCTCTCGAACGATTTCTTAGACCTATGAAGGACGAGGCCTGATACGGTCCCCACAATCCCACTGTACAGTCAACTTTGGGCTAGGGACGCGACCGGGGCGGGAATTTTGCCGGGGCCGGGCGGGGCGGTTAGGTAAAAATTAGAAATGTAAGTCAAAACCACTGAAAGTCTTAAAACTAGGAAGCTATAAAACTAATATTTTTAATTAATTTAATAATTTAAATTATAAAAAAAGGAATAAATACATTTAATAATTTCAATTAAAATAAATATTTTTCTCGAATTTTTTTAAAGAACATTAATTTGATTTTTTTTGTAAAATAAGTTGTTTTTATATATATATATATATTATATATATATATATATTATATATATATATTATATTATAATATATATTATATATATATATATATTAATCCTATATATACTATATATATATATATATTATATATAATATATATATATATATATATATATATAATATTATAAAGTTTGTTTTGTAATATTTGCCAATTAAAAATGAAAAGAAGTTTATATGTGGTAATGAGAGATTGGCCTTCCCGTTTCATATATTAAAACAGCTCATTATTCTCTCATTACAACATAACTTCTTTCATTTTAATGGCCAATATTACAAACAAACTTTCGCCCTGAGTATGGGAATCCCCACTGCTTCCCATACTCAGTAACATATCTATGGAACTAACAGAATTTTTATCATAATTTTACCACAACCCTTTAATTAACATAGTTTTATGGGATAGAATTTAGATGACATTTTTTGGTCTCCTTCCTCACAACACCTAACCCTAATGATGTCCTAAATTATATTAACTCTATTCATTATTCATCCTTCAGTTCAGTTAACGATAGAAATGCCTTCCAACAAACTCTATCCCCTTCCTCGATAACTTAATCACATGGATAATAACAATTACTTGCAATTTTACTATATATAGAAAACCAACTATTCGCCACCAACTATAATATAACATTGCTATCTAATCAATTTCCCCAAATCACAAATAGCTGTTCTTGTCATCTCTATTTCTTCTTAGCCCTTTCGTATATGCTTCTCCCCTCTTTTAGCACAAGAAACTAAAACTTCCACAATACTTTTCAATCACTTTAAACTATCCCTGAAGTTTTTTTCATCCCCAACAAAAGATTAACAAAGCAAAAAAGAGTACTATAGCACCTTTTTCCCGAAAAATAGCAACACTCCCTTTTAACCATTCCTCAATTACCATTTATATTCGTTAAAACAAATATTACTAAAAAATATTACCCTCATTCCATCAAACAACAAATAACATCACCTTTTAAAAAACCATTCTCAAACCCCCAACACGAAAAGAAAATCTCCCCCAAAGCTGTATATATCACATCCCCTGCCATACTTGCAATAAAACATATAAAAGGTGAAACAATAGATTTGCAAAGAATGAAAAAAATCAACAATGCAGATGACCTGGCACAAGGGCAGCATAAAATTTCAGGCTTTAACGAAGTTCTAGGTGTAACACAGGCCACTCTATCAAAATCAACAACAATATAAAAGATGATCAGAATATTCAATCACCACGAAACCATCGCCAAATCATGGATCCTTTTGCATTTTAATAATAGTAACGAACTACAATAAGCACCCGGTGAAGTACAGATACAGATTTTAAATGGAGCAAATTGCGTTTCTGGAAAACATCAAAAAATCCGGAATCCCTTCACTCGAGATTTTGGCAGCCGGATACTAACACACTTGAACTGATTGAAGTCAGAAGAAAATCAGTCCCTTAGCTTGAAGAGGTCTCGCGTGTCGGGACAAAAATTAGCTTTTCCTTTTTAAAATTTTCATTTCATTTAAAAAAAAAAAGTGTCTTTTAACAATGTTTTTAAATTTGTTGTACATTTAGTAATAAAATGAAGTGACCGTTAAAGCATAATACTAAAAAAAGAATCCAAGGGCTCCTCTCTAAATATATATATATATATCATATATATATATATATATATATATATATAATATATTTATATATATATATATATATATATATATATATATATATATATATATATATATAATATATATTTATATATATATATATATTATTATATATATATATATATATATATTATATATATTATATAATATATATTAATTCAAATTAAATCAAAATTAATTTTTGAAAGAAGAGATTTCGGAAAATATTTGATTTTCCTTGAAGATATTTACTTTAAATAAAATAAATAACATTAATATTTTACAATTAATAATTTATTTCCTTTTCCGAAATCGTTGATATAATTCAAATTTCGAATATTTTTAATTTAAAAACTCGGAAAATTATAATTTGGCCTCCATTTTAATTTGAAATCATAAAAAAAAAATAAAAAAAACCACAAATTGATTTTTTTTAGGGTATGTTTTATATATTTTGCATCAATTTAATACAAAGGAGTAATGGAATTAAATATATTTTTTTTATTTTGTTTGATTTTAAAAAAACATTTATATAGTTTTAAGTGTAAATTTAAACAGTTAACCCCGGTAGAAAACCCCGGTTTTCCTGATTTTTGGCCGGGGCCTGGGCCGGGGGCCGGGGCCGGGCCGGGGTCGCTAAAAATTTGGCCGGGGTTGGCCGGGGCGGGGCCGGGCCGGGGCCGGGGCCCCCGGTCCGGTTCCTACTTTCGGCGTCCCTGGGGTTACTTTGCCTTTACAAAGACATCCATTAGTTGCAAATGCCCTATACCATCGGCGAATGTTTTGGCCACATGGAGGGTCACATTGGAACAGTAAACGATACGCTCTCAGTTGAATCGTAATTTACAAGATTCACACTTAGCAAATTGTAGGACACATAAAGCTTTACGCTCAGGACTCGCCCTTGTCAGTATGTGGCGCCACGCACTAGAGAGACTACATCTGAATGCGCCAATAGCACGTAATGGTCGACCTATCAGGACCTCGTTCTGGGCGCAACAGTGCATATCTCGAAATAGCAACTTACTCCCTTTCACTTTGATTGGTATGATATGATATGGATTTGGTTAATATTAATGCTGTGATATAAAGCATTGAAAACTGGGACATATTCTTTTATAAACGGACAAAAACCCGGTATTAAGTACTTAAATTTAATAGGAGGTAATTTACGCTTTGGACAGTATTCCTTCTGCAAGAGCGGCAAGCATCTGCTAATAGGTCCAAAGCCCTAATTAATTTGTCTGATAAGCTAAAATATCATTATTAATATTGGTAGGGATATTTGCACATAAAAGAAAAATTAACAATTATTATTACTATTTCTACATATTGTGAGACGGTTAACGTTAACGATAAACGTTAACTTCCGCTACATTCTTTACCGATAAACGTTTAAATTTGATAACTGTCATTAATATTTTTTTTGTTAACTGCCCAGATATTAAAACGTTAACTTTCTCATAAACGGTGCCCACCTTTGTAATATATATATATATAATATATAATATTACTATATATATATATATATATATATATATAATATATATATGATATATATATATATATATATATAATATATATATATATTATATATATATATATATATTATATATATACCTTACTTCTCATCCCTGGACCACTGCCCATCATTGGAGAGGACCACACCGCGCCAGGTACCCAACCAACGGCAACCGGTCTCCGTCCAAGATCCTCTAGCGGATTTATGTTTCCACGGGTTGAATCTATGTTTGAGAATTATTTAACCAACCAGGAGAGAAGAAGTGGATGTATCCTCCCGGAAACACTGGTTTAACACGCTTTGCAGATGTTTGTGGTGGTTTTGGTTAAGGGTTTGAATCTGTGTTTGTAGTATTGTAATTAAGGGTGATGGCCGCATCTTAACTTGGCCAAGGATGTCTGACTAGTTCTTCGATAGTGAGTTGAATTCTGTTGCTGTTTTTCTGGGTGGTGTTTTTGCTTTAAAAATGTTGTTTGGCGGTCCTGCGTTCCTAAATGTTTTCCTGTTTAGTTGTCGTGCGGATTTGTTTTGCGTGATTGTACTATGTTGTTGTTTCTGTGTTCTGGTGACTCGAGGTGTGAGTCACAGATATTTCAGAATCTACTTGTACATACTAGGGCTGGTGAAAAGTGAATGGAGAGAAATGTTGTTTGAGTCTGTGGTGGTAGGGTTTAGATAGTGTGTAGATTGCAGTGGTAGTTAGGGAGTGGTGTTATGTGGGTATATGAACAACAATTTTATTTTTTGCTCGCCCTATCCAATCTGTGCAGAGAGGTGTGATGTGCATAATTGGTTAGTAGAAATATCTTGGCTGTGTCTACGTACTGTGCAAGGTGTTGTTGTGAAGTTTTGTTTGACTGTTGACATGCACTGAGTGATAATAGAATATCTTTGTGAGAGCTTGTTTATGTAGTTGAGAGTGTTTGGAATAGTTTTCTTTGATGTATATTATTTTAGTATATTACAGATAGTGTTTTACGACACTGGGTGCCGGGGTAGAGAGAATTGCGATAGCTTTAGAGTCACGGGCGAATGAATGAATTGATTGCATATACTGTTAAGTGTGGAATAGCTTGGTTTTATTGTTTGTAAACTCTAGTGCCACGACGATGGTTTATTTCTTTAAAAACAACTATGCAAAATTAGTTCTTCGAGTCTATAACGACAATTATAGCACTATGAGAATTATAGTTGATCGTATTTGCGTTTATTTGTGAAAGTAGAGGATGTGTGTACAAGTGAATTTACAACTATCGCACGTATCTTTGTGAATTTTGAGTAAAGAGTGGGCTCTATATAGCTACTGAGCACGCTGATATTATTGGAGAGGGTGCTTAGCTGCTACAATGGCTGTGTGCGAACCGAACAGTTAGCGTCTGTGGTAATGAAGGATTACTTTTGTGGAGCGTGCGGAGCTCACAGGTTTCCCTTGTGTTATGCATTCACGCTGTTTAGCGCCCTCCTGCTTCTGAAAAATAGTTTGTGTGTGGAATATATGTGATGTATGAGTTTTCTGTGATTTGCTTGTTATCGACCTATGGTGATGTCATTTCTCATTCGTTAGGATTGTATGATATCTATTGAGTGATGTATACTGTTTGTGTATTGTGGTAGTTAATAGTCTGACCTCGGAATGGAGTGAAATTAGTGTGGGGATAGTATTCCGATGTGGCTTTCTTGAGAGTTGCCTCTTGGGGTACCTATATTGCGTTCGTAATATTGATGATCTACTGTTCTTTTTGTGAGTAAATTTGTATTGTTTGGTTTTTGTTATTTGTGCTGTTCGTCCCATGAGAGTTAAAAAGTTTGTGATAAATATGCATGTCAATCACACTGTTCTGAAGTATATTAGCTTACTGGGATGGTTAGAATTGTTTGTTATTTTGTGATCAGTTTTGTGTGTAAGTACTGTATCGATCCCTTTTGTTGTATATGTCGCGGTGTGTCTTAATAGAGCTTCATTGTTTATGATATTGGATTTAGTGAGTTAGTGAATCAACCTGCAAGTGAATATGTGTTGTTTGGTTAGTGATATAATGTTAATAGACGTGAGAGTATTCGTCCGCGGTTGATATATGTAGAGTGGTTTATGGTCTTGAAACATGTCAAAGTATGGAGAGAGGTATATATATATACTATAATATGTATATTGTACTAAAATAATAATAAGCATGATTTATAGTGTATATATTTTAATATATATATATTATATATATTGAATATTATTATATAATTAATGAGTATTATATGTCACTATATATATAATTATATATTATATTATATATACTATATTATATAATATATATATTAATATATATATAGTATATATATAAATTCGTAGTTATATATATATATAATAATTTATATAAATATATAATATATTTAATATAATAGTAATGACAGAATCTCTATTCTTGAGGCCAAATTTATTATCTCATATATAGTATATTAATAAACTATACTCATTAATAGCAATATATATATAAATATATATAATAAATTAATAAATAAAAAATACGTATTATATATATATATAAATCAAATATAAACATAAACCTCCTAAAATTTAAATGATATAAACAATCACGCTTCAATAAATTAAACCAATGACAGGAACATATGTTCAATTGTGTGCCTCTGCCTCAGTTATGAGCTCACTGCATCTCCATTGAGTACATCGGCAAGGACGAGAAAACATTTAATCTCCCATGATCTTACTCTCTGTCTATCACAAGTAATAACTCCATATTGTGACTGCGCTCAAGCGTTCAATTGATTGTGTCTCTGACGATATGCATCTCAGGTATCCAGGTAGAAATAATTCACAATAGATTCAATCACATCTCTCTCAAGGTAGAGGTTTTTCTGCCCTATTTTTTCCTGTTCAGAAGAATCTTATAAGATACATCCTCCTCTTATCCCATATATCAATCATATATTAGTATATTTAGTATTATTCATAGTAATTCTCTAATATTTATACTCAATAGGAATATATATAAATATGTATAAAATATAATAAAATAATATTAAAATAATAATAATATGATAATAGAAAATAGAGCGCAAATTAATATATAATAGTCTTAATAATGCTCCTTTTTAATATGATATATTAAATATAAATATAATAATTATATAATATATATATATATGGTACATTAGGTAGAGCTTGGAGATGAACGCACGACGAGAAGAAACGACATGTGAGAGTCAGTTTTTTTTATGAGTGTTAAGAAAGAGTGTAGAGAGAGCAAGCGATAGATAAGATGAACGCAGAGAAGATGTAGACTAGATGTACTTTGTATAGAGAGACTGCAGAGATTTCACGCATTTCCTTTATTGTATGTAAGAAGATATTTTGAGTAATTAGAAAATATGAGTGAGACGCGGAAGCATTGATAGTGATATGATTGCACCGGAAGATATGATGTAGTATATAAGAGTTAATATGAAGTAGGTATTTATTCGTTGAGGATAGAGAATATGAGATGTATCAGAGTGATCGCAAAGAGAGATAAGAGAGTGAAAAGTGAGGAATAAGTTAGAGACGCACGATGTTTTATTAGTTTAAGAATATAAGAGTGATAAATACGCTTTTACAAATGAACTGTAAAGAAGAGATAAAGTAATCAAGAAGAAGAAAGGCACGAGAGAAGAAAATTGAGTCAGAGTACGGAAAAGTTTAATACACGATAGAAGAAGAGAGAAGAGACGCAAAGAGTACGATAGATTGTGAAGATACAGGACGGAGATGATAGAGATTATTAGAGCCGAGGAATGTAAAAGAGAACGAGAAGAAAAGAGCACAAGAGAAAGAAAGAAAAAAGAGAGATGCAGGAAGAGGTCATGAACACTGTAACAGAAGAAGAATAAATTACAGAAGATGAGTGTTAATGGGAATGTACAGCGGAGTGAATGAGAGAGAGGCAGTTATGTAATATGACAGAGAGATACGTATTTGACAAAGTAGGATGTGTGAAGACTAAGACGAAAGAGTACACGCAAGAGAGATAGACGAGAGAGATGTGAGATGACCAACGAGAAGGAGTACGCAGAGGGATGGTACCTGTCGACCTGTGAGGATGAGAACGACGGGGGGAGTATCACAGTACCGACCCGCGATCACGTGTCACCCGCAATCGGAGGCCTCGAGGCACCGCACTGATGGAGAAGAAGATGAATGAATGGTATGGCATTGAGAACGTATAGACAATTTAGGAGTGAGCTCGAGACGATGAGGCACAGAGGGGGGGACAAAGACGACTGTTACATAATGAATAAAGCCGTGTGTTATACAGCACTGAGTATACAAAATATGTAATTTGTGATTTTTTCTGTAAGTGTCGTGACTTTTATTGAGGTTTGTTATGAGTATTTGTTGTTTTATATTTAACATTTCCGGTAATAAACTTTATGAGAAGACTGATGATAAGAGTATATAAAGTGCATTTTGAATTCCTGTAAGTGTCAATAAGCAATTTTCAGGAGAGAATAGATCGTCCATGGGCCGCTTGATTCTGGAAAGTTATGGCCCGTTAGAAAAAAAAACAGATATTAATTAAATAAAAGCACTGGATAAGAGAGTAATTAAAAGAAGTACGAATCGAACGAGAAAAGTATTTTTTGTAAGTCAAGCTCCTTTACACTGTGGCTATCCTCTCTGCTCTCTCACGCAGCGAGAGTTACGAGTCATCAAAGTAGACGATCCTCGAGTATTGCATCTTCGATCGTCGAGATCGTACTCGCTAATCTGATATATAGAGTATAATATAGTAATAGTGAATAGGTAGTATATAGTAATATATAGTAAGTAATAATATAGTATAGAGAGTAGAGTGAGTAATATATAGAGATATAGTATAATAGATATTAAATAATAAGTAATGAGAATAGTATAATATAATAAGATAGTATGATATAAGAGATATAGAGTATAATGAATAGTAAGAGAATAATAGTAATAGATGATAAGTAGTGAAGATAATAGAGAACAAACACGAGCACGAGTGAGATTGAGATAGAGTTAGAGAAGGAACGAATGAAAGTATTATAGAGAATATAGATATATGGAGACTTTTGCAATCAAATTGAAATAAAGATAAAGATTGAGAAAGCATGTTTCGCAAGTGTAGCGCATTTGTTTGATAAAGACGAGAGAAGATGAAGAGAGCACGTAGAATAGAGTTAGATATGAGAGAGTTTACGCAGGGTAAGACGCTATGAGAGAGGCTAAGAGTCACAATATGAAGAAAGATTTTTTAAAGAAGTGTTTAAATCTATAATAGACAATAATTTGGCCGTGTTTAATATTATAGCATTATTATAGTCTAAAATGTGTCAACACTAGACTAAACGAAATACACTGCAAGCCGTGACACCACACTATCCAATATAGTTAACATCATAGATAAGCCATATATACTAATATATATATAATAGAGATATATTTTATTATTATATTAATATATTAATAATATAATTATTATGATATATATATATATATCTATATATATATATAATATATCGTGTTTATAGTGAGTATATATATATATATAATATTATAATATATATATTATATTATATAGGTACTACTAATATATTAATAGATACAACTTTATATTATATCAAAATATGTGAGCAAGTATATATATAGGTGAGAGACGTCTTATAAGAAACGTGTGTCAGACAGGATTCATAGATAAACTGTTAATATACGATACTAAGATATAATCCATTTCTGGAAAAATATACGAAATTATTTGGGAAAAAAAAATTTTAATAAAAATAGATGAAAACCAGTCAAAGAGAGATTATTAGAAAGAAATTGAAATAATATATATATTTTTTAATATTTTTTTTATTTTTATTCTTTTTTTTTTTTTTTATGTTATTCACTTTCAGACAAAGCCAAAGCTACTTATAGGCGCGAGATTATCACCCACAAATTTTAGTGGTGCGCCTTATTGGCAAGTCTACTTATTTTCCTTCTTAAAATTGTTGACATTTGGGTAACTGTTTAGGTAAAGTTTCTTGTCATTAAAACTAAAAAAACCACCCGGACAAAGCCAATAATTAGGTGTGGAAATTTCTTGGTAATCTAAAAGCCTATCAAAAAATGATTTCTATATATACTATTTATATATCTATAATATAGTATATTATATTATATATCTAAAAACCCTATTAATCAAAGGCAACTCTAACTATAAAATGAAAATGGGAAAGGAGAAATCAAAAAGTGGGGAATAAACAAAATTGAAAAGGGGTATAACGTGCAACTTTGCAGATATTCATAGGGGATATCTGAATACCCTCACAACGGTAAGGTGAGCACGTAATCGAGGGGGGGAAAAAATAATAATAATTGTTTAAATTGATCTTATATTCCATACAATTTCAGGTGATCTAAAAAACTCATACAATAGCTAGCAGCGAAATAAGGAATACTAATTTTTTTGGAATTCACTATATATATATATTATTTATATTATATATATATTATATATATATATAATATATAATATATTATATATATTATATATATTATATATAATGGGTTCGGCGCGGGGGAAGCGGGTACGGGAAGCGGCACGACGAAGATAACTTATAACCGCTTCCCTGCGTTGAATCTTTGACAAAATCGTGGTAACTAATTTTAAGCAAAAGTAAAACGTAAATTAAGGTAATTCAGAAAACATGTGAAAATCTACCTTTACGGTCTTCCTTAGAAACGATGGTGGCGCAGAATTAGCTCTTCCGTCCTTGTCGTTTGATTAACTATGAAGTGAAGTTCCAATGGCAGTTGTCCACATCATATTCGAAGCATAAGGCTAAATCTAAAGGTGGGTATATGCGGAGGACCTTGATACCCTGTCACCAGAAGAGCCCTTGATCGTGTCTATGTAGATTTTTCTTACTCATCAACACAGCAACCATAAATCATTAATTTTTATTCTTTATAGGTTAAACCAAATGAAAGTGTAGTTGTACTGTTATTGTTTTAATAACTCCGGATAGAGAAACAATTATATATATACACACAAACACGAATTAGAGTGTTTGTGAAGTAGACAAATTACGATAATTGGTCAAATAGAAAATATACTGGTTCGTACGTAAATAATGGGAAAAGAATCGAAAACTGTGTAGACATAAACGTCTAACACCGAATATTGTGCAACGAATTAATTAATTAGGCCCATCTTAATCGTCCAAAACTTTAAGATGACTCATCACCGAAAACCGCGCGTGTAAACTTAAACGTCTAACACCCATGAGTGGAAAGTTGAAAAATTCAGAAGTTATTAAAGAGCATAAACGTTCCAATACATTAGGAGAATTAATAATTAAGAACATAAACGTCCAGAACGAGATTATAAATTAAGGACAATTAACGTCCAGAACAAACGAGAAATTATAAATTTAAGTTATGAACGTAATTAGTTCCTCATACAATAATCCTGGTACACGAAAATTAATTAAAGTAGATTATTGATTTGTGATGCAGGTCTCAATTGATGATCAGAAGGCAGAGGATATGGGGAGCAAGTCAGTGAAGAAGACTCATTCGCAGCTGGTTAGCGTTATGATTATCGTCAATACTATTGATATTATAGAAATACTTGGTGTTTATTTTTTATACAACAAACCTCTAGTTTATTTTATCAGAATGGATTATATTTCATCATAAGCCGCAGGAATGGGACGTTATTAAGCATTGGAGATACTCACTTACACACTAGCCAGGCTATATCTATGATGTTCTTACATTTCCCTGGATTTTGGGATGTTTCCTAAAGCCTCGGTTGGGAACTTACTTAGTCCACATCCGTTCTTTTCTTATTATTATCTTTAGCCATGGATATGTGATCTCAATTCTTTTTTCTTTCTAAAGTGAAAATGAATTAAATGAATTGTATATTTTATTTCATTTTACTTTTCTGTTCTACATTAGAGCTCATTATTTACTCGACTATGTTTAAATGTTTTCTATATTAAAACTTCATCCGCTTTAATGTATTAAGTAATTTTCTTAGGCAGAGGGATTTTTCAGGACAATTCCCAAGTAAGTGAGATCCTCAGGAAAGCTTCTATTTCTGTGATGACAGAACTGACAGAATATGGACGTCTGTAACGTTACATTACATTTTAAGAGATAGTTAATTTACCCATGTAATTAGTTAGTGAATTAAAGTAATTTAATAAATGATATTATTTATGCGATTTATAAATAAGAAGAAAAATAATACGGAACACCCACCTGATAATCCCAATAAATATTAAGATCGTCCAATTGTGAAATCGTTAACTGTGAACTGCTTATGTGATTGCCACGAATAAATATGACTTATCTCAGCTTAAATACTAAAATTAATGGCTTCAGAGATAATGGCAAAAGCAGAAATTATAGAAAAATACTTATGATCTCTAGAAATATAAAAATGATTATAATATGAATTATGGGTTAAGGATTTCAATAAATGAAAATAAATGAAGAATATTTCAACGATGATTACTTGACTTGAACAGTATGGGGCTTAGGAGAGACAACGGTCCCCCTAACATCCCCCCACGCTAAAATTGAACCCCCCCCTTTTAAACAACGCAAACCGAATATGAAAGATGGAGGGTGGCGGAGCAAATATACCAAAGAAAGCCGCCATACTAAAAAAAACGCGACACAGTAATTTATATATTATATATAATAAAAAATGGAATTCCAAAATTAAGAAATTTGAAGAACTCGCACATTAGAAAACAAGAGGCTTTATGGTTATGTCGTTACAAAAAACGACCTTTTTAACTTAAATATTAAGACGAAATATATGTTTTAATTAATGTTGTGAATTAGAGTCACCACTTATATAATCGTCCTCCTCATTCATTATTTCCATCCAATTTTGCAATGCTACGGTACGTTGTTCTTTGTTTAACAGATCCCAATGAAGCTTTTTCATAAGATCCCGGATACCATGACGTTGTATCTTTTTGAACTCCTGGTCCATCGGCGTTGGTATATTATGACAAGAACTACATCCAGGATTTGTTCTATCAGTCTGTTCTCTCACCACAAAAGGCGAGCTTTGTGCAGTACCATAATAATCGTTGCTCTTTTGAGACGGAAAATTATAGGCGTATGCAGAAGCAGATGTCTGCTGCTGAGGTGGTGGAACGTATTGTGAATAACTTGGCAATGAATACGAATAATAACCGGAATGCGCAGTATTACTATGGGAAGAATGCGCCGGTTCCAAAGCTTTATCAAATTCCGGATAGTAAGTAGAAGAATAAGCAGAAGTGGAAGGATAAGTAGAAGTGGAAGGATACGACGTTTCATAGTTACGGTGACTAGTACGATAGTTCGCATAGGTACTATCTCTATAGGATTTATCATATGTATAGGATACCCGTGATCTAGTTTTTGGCGTTTTTGATTTTTCTTTTACCGTTGGAGCAATGAAACAATGCTGATATACCTTCATCATGGCTTCCAAAAATTGTTTATTAGGGTGAAGCCCGTCGGAAAGCACTGGTGAGTTTAAGGTTAATGATTGCTCCTTATAATATTTTTCATGGGGAGTATCTTCACTAAATTGAGTTTTCCCATGGTATTTATTCATAATTTCTTCGCCCTGAATTATCCTCTTATCAGGCCAACTATATTTGGCTGATAATAGAGTGTTAAACTTGTCGAAACTATATATCGCATGCCTTCTCATAACTTCAGGATTTAGTATCAGGTCGCTAACACAAAAGTCAGCCTGCGATTCACCCCAGTCACTAACAATCCTACTCCTATTAAAAGCGTATAGGTCTTGTATAGGAGGTATCATTAGGTAGGTTTTCGCCTTGGGGTTTGACTTTTGGACACATTCAGTAATTTTTGTCATAATAGAGGGTATTTCCTCTATATCGAAATCAAGTCTTGGGTTCGAAAACGGAGGTGGTCTTTCCAGTTTCCTTATTCAGTAGTTCTTTCTTCTGCCAGGCCATAGTAGTAAGGGCCCAGAGAAGTACATGGTCTACGTTAGCAGACATACTGGATTCTACTCTGGAAATACAGTCAGAGAGTTGTCTGCCGGATTCAAAATTCACTCGGGTGTACAACCCATGTTTCCGGCGTAAATATACTTTATGGTTCCGGAAGAGGTTTACTTCGGATGAACCCACGACGAATAGCAGTGACATTGTTGGAAATTGATAAGTTAGATCGATCTTCTTATCCTCTGCCACAACAATACCTGTTAATATAAAAATATATATATATTAGTTTTTTATATAAGTATTAGAAATGCTCCAACATGAATGACCACGAAGTGCGTTATGAGAAAATAAATAAAGCAACACACTCCACAGCAAGCCACTCATGCTAAACATAGACAGTTTTTTTTGAACTGACCTTTTCGTGGTAAATATAATGTGATGGTAAATATTAAAATTTTAATATTTAACAGATCTTGATGACACTTGGCAAAGCATCAAAGCATAGACTAGCTTCAGTCTATATATCGTCATAAAACAAGCAGCGTACGGACATGCATGCAGCGTGTATAAGAACATGCAGCTTACAAAAATTAAGCAGCTTACACAAGAACAAAATTTTAAGCAGCCTAAATAAGAATAACGCTCATTGCTCTTCCCTGTATTTTCTGACAGACATGTGGCTTATACATTGTTACCCATGTTATCCATGCATGCTATATGCTTTTAACCTTTCTCTTTTACGCATATATTTTATGCAGAGAATTGGTACGTTATACAATTATTAAAATAAATTTGTTAATAAATTTATATATAATTATATAATAATGTTTGGTAATATATAAATGAATACTTGTTATGCTTAATCGTTTTGATTAACCATAACTCATATCCCAAACCTTATATACATTTCGTTTCTTACAGCGTGATGTCGTTCGACGAATATAACGATACCGAGAGACATCTCTCTCCAACGTACAAGATAACTCCATCCTGTGCAACATCGAATAACCCACAGTACCTAAAATAAAATCTGAAAAAACGGCTTTTTGGATTAGGATTAGTGCACATATAGAAATAAAACTTGTAATGGATAATAAAATCCTTTTAAACGAGACAAAAAAAAAAAGATGTACATTTGTACATAAACGACTTATGCTCTCTTAGAAACAGAGAAAAGTATTTATATGGTCTTTAAACTTATGCTCTCTAATAAAAGAGAAAAGTAAAAACATTTGAATTTATGAAAATTCATTAAAGGTAGGCATAAGGTAATTGTAATGAACCCCGCCTAAACACTTTATGCAACATGCTTCTTTCTTATATTGAGTCCCATGCATAATTGGCTTCTTTGTGTTATAGTATATATGCACAGGGGTCTTAAATAACTCGGTAAAAGAATCTATTACCTCCGGAAGAGGCATTTGACCGGGGAGAGCTAATAATCGTAATCTCTTTTGCATTGATTTACCCTGCAATTTATATTTGTGGGGATGTTTTTTTAATTCTTCTACGAGAGACTGACGGAGCTCCAGATGACGATCATACGTTCCGTATTGGAACATTGATAAACATTTAAATAGAGAATCCCCACCACCGGGTATCTCAATGACGAAATATCCATCGGGTATAAATTCAATAGAAGAGTTTACAGGGGAATTTTCCGGAGTCTCATTTATAGGGGATCGCGAAAGTGCATCCGCTACTACATTTTTATTACCTGAGATGAATCGAATCTCAAAATCATACTCGTTAAACTCTTCCATGTTCGAGCTAGTGCTACCGTCAATTAGCGCTCATATATTGGTAAGTAAATTAGGGCATATGGTCTGTAAAAATAACAAACTTGACTCCCCGTAAGAATGGTCTTAACGACTTTACGGCCCATCGTAAGGCTGTTAATTCTTTATCGATTACACCATAATTTCTTTGGGCACCATTAAAGGTCATGGAAATAAAGGCAATCGGTCTGCGTTCATCATTTTGAATTTGCGAGAGGCACGCCCCAGCCCCAATATCAGAGGCGTCCACATGAAGCTCCATTGGAGATACATCCGGGCTGTAGTCAGGGAAACCCAATAGACATGGTTTTGTTAATGCTTTCTTTAATTCGTCGAAAGCATTTTGACATTCCGGAGTCCACTGGATAGTTTTTCCACCGGTCTGACACGACAACGGCTTACTAATTTGTGAACAATTTGGTATGTGCCTCCTATAAAAATTAACCATGCCTAAGAATTGGCGTAAGTGTTTCACGGTGGTCGGAACGGGAAAGTCCAGAGCACCTTTTATATTCTTCGAAAGGGGAAGAATCCCTTGTTGTGATACGTGATGGCCTAAAAATTCCACTTCTGTTCGACAAAGACGGGTTTTACTCGGTTTCAATTTATACCCGTTCCTTTCCAAAGCCGATAGAACCTTATCCAACGTGACTAGATGCTCTTCAATGGTTTTACTAAGGATGATAATATCGTCTATATATACCATGACCTTCGACCATGGTAAGTCAGACAAAGCTACCATCATGCCCCTCTGAAAGGTGGCAGGGCCATTTTTCACGCCAAAAGGCATTTTTAAGTACTCGTACTGGGAAAAAGGAGTCGAAAAAGCCGTTTTCTCAATACTATCCGGCTCCATTGAGACTTGATAGTACCCCCGTACCAAATCGATGGTGGAAAAATAGTTGTTTCCATACATGTTGTAAATCATGTCTATTAAGTTTGGCAACGGGAACGAGTCAGTCTTCGTGACAGCGTTTAGCTTCCGGTAATCAATGCATAAACGCAATTTACCATCAGGCTTTCTAACGGGGACCACGGGAGCCGAATAAGGAGACTTGCTGGGTCGTATGATATCTTGTTCCAGCAACTCCCGACATTGCTGTTCGATTTCTTGGGCCAACGGACCCTGAAATCGGCGAACTGGTAATCGAACAGGCCTTTGGCTCTCAACCTCAATAGCGTGAGTAATATTGGTAGCGACACCCACGTCATGGTCACCAAAGCTCAATGCTTTTTGGCGCCTCATCAAGACAGCAATAAGATCTTGTTTTTGTTGGGAATTGATAGGCAACTCATCCAACAAAAAATCCTTTACTAATTTTTCAGGTGTCCAAACCTCTTCTTCACTTGCTAAGTCCGGGGAATGTGCATAAGGCTTTACTGTATTAACATTTATAGGGCAACTTGCATCCTCCGCCAAGGACGTTATCTGGCCCAATACAGTGCCTTTCCTAATATATTTATTTTTTTCGGAGATGTTCATAATAGCGATTTTTCCGCATGAATTTATGTCTACGACCCCTGATATTGGAAAAATATCATCCAGCACTCCACCCTGAAAACCCACCAACGCTAATGGAACATCTGAGTTATTTGAATTACCCGTAACCTCAACCATTTTGCAAGAAAAAGGGGAAATGCTAATAGAATGGACATTTACACATTTATAAAAAGGCATTGACCCACTTTCATCCTTAGCTACTACTTCAAAACCCTCATCTTGTCGATGTATTAACTGTCTAAGGGTGAGGTCTGGAAGTAAATTATTGTCCCTCAGCGCAACGGCTCCTAAAACCATCCATTCTAACAAAGCTTCCTCAGGGAGAACTAGGATTTTAAGGGGCTTAGTGACAAAACTACTATTAGGGAAGAATAAAGGGACTTCAACATAATATTCCACGGGAACTATGTGATCTCTTATTAAACCACTAACGGCCTTTATTCCTATTTCCGCAGAAAGTCGCAAGGGAATATTTTTTAAATGACTATTGTACAATTCCATACCCATCAAGCTCATTCCGGCCCCGCTGTCTATCATACATGCGTATGAGCCAAAACTATTTGAGGTTTAAATGCGACTGTAATTATTAAGGGATCGGTGGATGCATTCGCGCAAGTTACCCGCACAGTGCGCAATGCACTCTCAATTACAGGCACCGATTTTTTTTCATCGTCGTTTACTACAGTATCTAAGATGGGAGTACTTATTTTTTTGACCTTATCGAGGATTAACGGTGAACCATTCTCTGTCTTGCTCTCCCCCGATCGGTTCATCTCCGGGGAGACCGTTGGTTTAACGGCTGTTGTTGGGATTTGGGTGGTTGTGGTTTAACAACCGCCAATCCAGATGCTTCTTCCCGGGATATATCGTTTTCCACCGACCTATCCACATATTGTGATGTTGGAGGAGCAGATCCAATCGCTTGAGAAACAACCCTTTGGGGATTATTATGGTTATTCGTCCTATAATACACTTTTTTTATCGCACCTGTACGACTATTAGGTGCTTGATTTTCAGGATATCTAGGCGGTCTTTCGGCATTACACCTTATGCCGGGGTGTGGACCATGGCAAAAAGGGCATTCCACTCTCCGTCTATTCGGTGAACTCCGTTGCGAATTATACGCCCTACACTCAAACCTCCTATGTCCCTTCTTCCTACAGTAACTGCAAACCCCCAGGTATTTATAACAATCTTTCATACAATGACCGGATTTTTCACAGAACTCACAAATAATGTTTTTCCTTTCGTCCTTATAAGAACGAGGATCTTTCCCAACATATTTACCCTGACCATTATTTTTGAACGGCGGTGAACTACGAAGGTTATCCCGATAAAACCTACTACCTGACAGTTTTCCTTGAGGAGGAACAGGATAGCTACTTTTGGGACCCCTTATGTTATGGTTATTAGGGAGGTTCTTTTGATTATTATCACCCCGGTTGTGTGTTTTTTCAATACGACTGGGAAGTACCGTCTCTATCTGTATTACAGAATCGTCGTTTACCCTATCGTTGGATGTTTCAACGTTCTTTTTCGTTCTCGTTATTTCTACCGGAGGTTGGGACACGGAATTTGAATCTGTTCTATGATCGTCTTCCAATGAATCCGCGAAACTTACGATTTTTTCCCAAGGAGTTCTCCCAATACCGTCTAACTCCTGCATCTTTATATACTCCCTTACAGTTTGTTCTATGTGAGGAGGTAGACTGCATAAAAACGCTATTCGAAGCGAGTCATGTTCCCGCATATCGAAACCAGGATGGGCTTTTCGAGCTAATCTCTCTAATCGAAGGGCATACATACGTATGCTCTCCCCGCGATTACGGTGTGCCGCATAATAAGCCTGCAGTCTACATTCTTCTTTTTTTAATCGTTCCTCATCATGATACCATTCGATTAAGGTATCTCGGACAGAGAAATAATTTCTGTCTTCTTTAGTTATTAATTTATATAGATCGAGGAATTTTCCTTCTAATTGTCTACCCAGCAATCGCAACCATTGCTGGGGTGCGTTTGGGTAATGCAGGCTACAGTAAGCCTCAAAATCACCCAAATACAGTAAGAGGTCTTGTTCAGCCTCATATTTGAATTTTCCGGGGTCGACGACCTTCAACCGCTGTGAATTTTTAAGTAACTGAGTTAGCATCGCGATTGCCTCAGTTAACAAATCTATATGTTGTTTTATTTGTCTACCTGTATAGATAGACTCATCATCATAATCCGAACGTCTATAAGACGTCGCATGTTGAGGTTGAATTAACGGCCTATATTGGTGTGGTGGTGGTGACACATCTTGGTGATCATAGGATCCCCGATTAGGATGTGTCACATTACGTAACGCGGCCATCGTGTCGACTATATTATTACGCTGTGGATGGGAACGCGGTGACTCCACATCTCTCTCTGATCTAAAAGGAGGAATGTATAATTGTTGCGCAAGATTACCTGGTGGCACAAAAGACACCTGCAGTTTCGAATGCTGTATTTTTGGGTAATACCGACCTTTCTGGTCACTAACGTCTAAGATATATTTTGTTTCGACTTATACTCTCTAATATTAGAGAAAAGTAAGAACATTTAATAGAGCAGATTGTTACTGTTTACGGCCGATTCCTTGGCGGACGTACATTTAAATATTCTAGTGGTGTTGACATCACATTTGGTAATTCCGGGACTGGTCCCATCCGTCGTGTCCACGGACGAGATTGGCTCTCTTGGTTTGGTTCAGCATCGAAGTGAACAAGCCCAATGGTGTCATCATAAAAATGAACCCCGGTGGGATCACCCAAAATTTCACCCAGCACCTGGAAAGGTGGAACCGGAGTCTGAATAACTGAAGAATTATGAGGGGACGAGCTCATCGCATGCATACCCGGTATTTGGGGACTAAAACCGTAGAATTCGGTCAAGGTCGAGTTATTTGAACTACTAAACTCAACCATTGGTATATCGGGGGGATGATTGATCATACTAATCTGTTCTGATATATGACTACCATCTTCGGGGGAAACGGACCAAACGGAAGTTAGTCGATCTCTAAAATAAAGACTAGAAGTAAAGGAATTTTCCTGTTCTATATCAGTAGGAGCTATTCTCCTGGTGTGTTCCTCCAAAACCGACGAAGTGAGAATAGAGGGATATTGAAATTGGATGGGATAGTCATGTGGATATAAGTCATGATAATCCAAAACAGGAGTTGACACACTCCCACTGGTGTATAAAACTGTATCCGTTGGGACAGCATCGCCAGAATGCGTCAGGACAGCAACCGATGTACCTTCTAAGACATCATTGTCTATGGAAAGGTGAGTATGAGAAGAATTCTCCGAGACCTGAGGAATCTCAACAGGCAACGATGAGAATTTTATTGTAGGAATCGGAGTTGGCACGGAAATGGGGGATATAGAGGTGGTTCCTCCTTTATTATACCCCACACGCATTCGGTCAAGTTCAGCAGATAAATCAGGGAACTTCGTGAAAAGGTCCACTGCAATGGGATTAAATTGAAATTGGAGAAATCCTTCAAAGTCGGCCTCTTCTTCCTCAATAGGTACTAAAGAAATGTCAAACATAGACGGTTCCGACGTACTTTCCTCCTCTTCCATTGTTTCAGTTTCGGATTCCACACCATCATCTCCATTATACACGGGGTCATCAAGCAATTCACTCTCGTCTGAGTCTGAATCGGAGAAAAATGTAGCGCTGAGATTTTTGTGTCGATTTAGATATTTTCTTAAATAGTTAGGGATATCGATCCACCCTCGCAAATGAGAGAAATGAACTTTTTGTAAACGATCTGAAGGTTTATTGACTCGGCGAATAAGATATGTCACTCGATTTGAGTTTACCTCAACTACAACGAATGGTCCCTCCCATTTACTCTTAAATTTCATAGCAGTGCTCGGGCCCATTCTAATGACTTCCCGAGCTACCTTTTGCCCTTTTTTATAGGGTTTAAAATTTACGCTACCCTCCTTCCAATATTGGGGAAAGGTATGATGCGAAAAATGTGTTTTTTGTAAAAGGAAGTCAGAAGGAGACATATCCAACGAACTATGGGACGTGTTATTATAAATTAAAATGGAAGAAGCCAATTCTTCGTCCCAATTTGCGTGTTGTTCTAAAACCAAGCACTTAAGTATCTGAATTAAGCTCCTATTGAACCTTTCACACACTTCATTACTAGATGGGTGAAGTGGGGATGTCCTTATATGCTTGATATTTGTCTCATGCATTACTTGTTGAAAAATATGTGATGTAAATTCCGTACCATTATCGGGAAGAATACGATTAGGGACTTTTGGAAGAAAAGGGAGTATTTGGTGTTTAAATGTCTGTGAAACCGTTTGACTAGATTTGTCAGCGATGGGAACAACAGCGACTCCACTATAGTAAAAATGATCCATATTTACAAATACAATATTGTTATAAATGATGTTTAGGAGAATTGGAGGATATCCATTACATAAAACTGTTTATGAGGAAAGCTAGCCAGGATTTTTAACATTGGAGGGTAACATTGAACGAGAACGTTTCTTTGTTGCTTTTGCACACGTGGGCAACCACCACACTTAACCAACACAAGCATGTAACCTCTATGGTTTATTCTAGCTGGTGCAAATTGCTTGAAATACTAAACTGAAACGTAATCTTATTACCTCCCAATATGTGCACAAGCTCATACGCAAAATTTTAAAACTATGATGCGATCACAAGTATCCAGGCGAAACAAAGTACACAGATGCTTCCTGACGATTGCGTCCTTAAAGAATAGACCCCATTTCTCGCAATGTATCTGTGCATTAATTACCCTTCAGATACTGTTCATTCAACTCGTCGCGTTAACTCGATTGGATTATCGGTTGTGTCCAAGACCTTCAACTAGACTTCAGCGTTTCTATCATTTCGTTGTCAATACATTAATTTCCGTTAGTCGTAAAATCAGTTGTGAATTTCTTTCGCGTTGCGGGTATATGATTTCATTCTGATACGGCTATAGTACTTGTCCCAGCTGGATTTTTGCAATAGAGATAACCCCTCGAGCCTGTATCTACCTTCTCCATTCTAAAAGAATTTAACTAGACGCCGGTCATATCAGGAAAAGACATGATTCTCTGCGTAAGCCAGTGCCCAATATCAGGGTATGGTCTATCATATATCTGTGGGGAACGATCGCACGTTGGCCACGTCAATGAAAAACCCCCGCCTGCGCCGTTTTGTGGAAAAACCGGATTGGAAAAAATTTAGTGCTGCACTCCACAAAGTGTTTGTGAACGTGGCATACGTTTCATTAGTGGCACGAAAACCTTTTATGGCCTTTTATGCCTACTTCTCAAAAACAGAAGGATACCAGAAATCCTGTCAACACCCAACAATGGTGACCTCGGAACTAATATTTATACCTTGCCCTCGCTATCAACCGAGGCAAATTCAAAATCGAGGGTAATTTTTCTTTACTCGAGTTCGTCCAAAGATCTTACACAAAACCCATTCAACGGCTCAATAATCAGCATGCATAGCTTAATAACTACCACGATAAGAGATCACACGAATCAAAAAGAAGAACCACATTGTGTGGTTTTTCATGCGTTCCATACTATCAAGTCTTCCTGGGGAATTGCAGATTTTACAGAGATTACTCGAAGAGTCGATTACTCTCACATAGGCGACTCAAATCCCGTGCAGCAGGACGAGGTTTTAAAAGCTGGCAGCTCAATTATACTGTACAGCTTTTTCCAGTGATCCCAGAACAATTGGCCGCTTACGTAATAGAGACAGACGACAATTAGGTCGCACGCATCCCAAATGATGGACTGTGATACTGATGTTCAGGGATCCTCGTTCCTATATGATGTTTTTTCATTCGGATTCTCCCGACTCTATGAATAAATCTAATAGGGCAGGAAACTTTCTTCACCATTCCAGACATATAGCTTTTTATATAGGTTACCTGTGTGTGAGTAGAGAACACACTCAACATTTTGTTTCCCATCATTTATCTGGGCGGAAAATTTCGTATTTTCTGGCAGGAAGTTCTATTAGAATAACGGGACACCTCATGCCCAGCGTCGTGGCCGCGCGACAAAAAGCGACATTCTATGTCGGACGGGACCAGGAGCGCACGACGATGTGACTATCAATCCTCGCATATCTATCTATTCCAGTCCCTCCTTTTTACAATAACTGCAGACCCCAAAGGTATTGATAACAGTCTTTCATCCTATGACCTTTCTTCTCACAATACTCACAAATTAAATCTCTCCTATTATTTTTATTGGACCGGTTGTCCTTCCTAACATAAGAATCATTGTGGAGCTGAAATTGGTCATGTTTAAAGGATGAACCATGACGTTTCTCTTGCTGGTCTCTGTTGCTTGATCTGCTACGGCTGCTTGTAGGGAAATCGAGCCGAGAATGTTCCTTATTTTGTAAAACATCCGTCCAACGGGGATATACTGCATCGATTTGGATCACTGAATCGATTGTTTCGTTTAATTGGTCTCTCGATCGGAGTCTTTCGTTGCTTCTTTGATCCTTTTCCGAGGGGGAAGATTGGGAAATAGAATTTGGGTACGCGTTGTTGTCGTTTTCCAATGAATCGGCGAAACTTACGATCTTATGCCAAGGAGTTCTGCTTATACCATCTAACTCCTGCATTTTTATATATTCCCGTACACTTTTTTCTATATATGGAGGGAGACTGCACAAGAATGCTACACGAAGCGAGTCATGTTCCCGCATATCGAACCCATGGAAAGCTTTTCGAGCCAACCTTTCTAACCGAAGAGCATACATTCGTATACTTTCCCCACGCTTACGTTGTGCCGTATAATAGGCTTGTAACCTATATTCCTTCTTTTGTCGTTCTTCATCATGATACCAACTAATTAAGGTATCCCGGACAGAGAAATAATTTCTGTCTTCTTTAGTTATTAATTTATATAAATCGAGAAATTTTCCTTCTAATTGTCTACCCAACAACCGCAACCATTGCTGGGGTGCATTTGGGTAATGAAGGCTACAATAAGCCTCAAAATCACCCAAATACAATAAGAGGTCTTGTTCAGCCTCATATTTAAATTTTCCGGGGTCGACGACCTTCAACCGTTGTGAATTTTTTAATAACTGAGTTAGCATCGCTATTGCCTCAGTTAATAAATCTATATGTTGTTTTATCTGTCTACCTGTGTAGATAGACTCATCATCGTAATCCGAACGTCTATAAGACGTCGCATGTTTAGGTTGAATTAACGGCCTATATTGGTGTGGTGGTGGTGACACATCTTGGTGATCATAGGATCCCCGATTAGGATGTGTCAAATTACGCAACGCGGCCGTTGTGTCGACTATATTATGACGTTGTGGAGGGGAATGCGATGAATCCACATCTCTCTCTGATCTAAAAGGAGGAATGTGTAATTGTTGCGCAAGATTACCTGGTGGCACAAAAGACACCTGCGGTTTCGAATGCTGTATTTTTGGGTAATACTGACCTTTCTGGTCACTAACGTCAGAGTTTATTTGTTGTTTATCGAGATAAGTCTTTTCCGAAATCAACTTCGGATGACTTACTGATTGTGAGCGGAAAGGCTCTACAGTATTATTGAGTTTAAGTGATGACATGCCCGATAGTAATTTCGGTTCGTCAACAGAAGATGTTTTTGGTCTAGTGCTCTGCATTGGACCATCATTATTAGCTAATCTCTGAGTGAGTTTTTGTTTGTCCCTTGTAAATCGAGACACTAAGTCATTTACAAGGGGCATAGGTATGACATCATCATCATCCCTTCGTAAAAGGTTTTGAATGTCATCAGAAACTAATCTATCATCATCATCATACTCTTCCTTATATATATACGGATCAGAGTTACGCCTTTTCGGCTTATCTCTTCCTCGTATATTTGTACGTAGTGCTGGGGCCCTGGATGTAACATTGACATCCAGTTGACCTCGATTTAGTGAGTCCAGAGTAGTGTACATGTCTTGTCTGTCTGATCCCTCCAAACGATTCGATTTGGGGGATCCAGGGATTTGAGCGTGAGCCATGTTTAAATTAAATTTAATTTAATAAACGATCGAAGAAAAGCGATAGAAATGCGATCGATAGCGATAGAATTGCGATAGAGATGCGAAAAGAATCAGCAAAACAAACGAAAGTGTAAAATGCTGTGAAGAATGTTGTGAACTAAATCACAATCAGGCGCGACTGGCGAAAGGAACACAAGGTCCCTGTTCGGGCGCCAAATTTAATGGTGTATTATGTAACGGGAAGCGGCACGACGAAGATAACTTATAACCGCTTCCCTGCGTTGAATCTTTGACAAAATCGTGGTAACTAATTTTAAGAAAAATAAGCAAAAATAAATCGTAAATTAAGGTAGTTCGGCAAAAACAAATGTGAAACTCTACCTTTTCGGTCTTTCCTTAGAAACGATGGCGCAGAATTAGCTCTTCCGTCCTTGTCGTTTGCTTAACTATGAAGAGAAGATCCAATGGCAGTTGTCCACATCATTTTCAAAGCATAAGGCCATATCTAAAGGTGGGTATATAAGGAGGACCTTGATACCCTGCCACCAGAAGAGCCTTTGATCGTGTCTACGTAGATTTTGCTTAACTTATCAACACAGCAACCATAAATCATTAATTTTATTCCTCATAGGTTAACCAAAATGAAAGTGTATTTTTCTGTTACTGTTTTAATAAACTTCTTACCGGATAGAAAACGATTATATATATATATATACACACAAACACGAATTAGAGTGTTTGTGAAGTAAACAATTTTACGATAAGTGTCGAATAGAAAATATACTGGTTCGTACGTAAAATGGAAAAAGAATCGAAAACTGTGTGACATAAACGTCTAACATCGAATATTGTGCAGCGAATTAATTAAAGGACATAAACGTCCAAAACAAAATGATAACGAAAATGGTGTAAACTTAAACGTCTAACACCGAGTATTCAGACAAATTATTAAAGGACATAAACGTCCAAACAAGGAGATTAATATTAAGGGACATAAACGTCCAGAACAAAGAGATTATAAATTAAGGGACATAAACGTCCAGAACAAAGAGATTATAAATTAAGGGACATAAACGTCCAGAACAAAGAGATTATAAATTAAGGGACATAAACGTCCAGAACAAAGAGATTATAAATTAAGGGACATAAACGTCCAGAACAAAGCTTGTTTAAATTATAAGTTAGGAAGGTAATTAATTCCTTCAAATAACTGTACAAAAGACTAATAAAGTAGATTCATTGATGTGATATGCAGTTCATTGATGATAGAAGCAGAGGATATGGGAGAAGTCAGGAAGAAAATCCAGCAGAGTGAATTCCATTAGATACTGGATAAACTTGGGATGTATTAAAAGATGGAGATCCACACACAAGCCTAGGCTTTGATTGGGAATACTTGTCACAAGTCCAGAAAAGGGATGTTTCCAGCCCTGGATTGGGATGTTTCGAGCCCTGGATTGGGATGTTTGAAGCCCTGGATTGGGATGTTTGAAGCCCTGGATTGGGACCCTAAAGTGAAATGAAATAAATAAATAATATTTATTTCATTACCTTATTTTTACTAAGTTATAAAATGTCAAATAAAACTAACCCTTTAATTGTATATTAATTTCTTAGGAGGGGACTTTTCAAGGCAATTCCCAAGTAAATAATCCTCAGGAAAGCTTCTATTTCTTTAACACCAGAACTGGCAGAATATGGACGTCTGTAATGTACGTACATTACATTGTTAGAGATAATAAATTATCCATGTTATTAATTTGTGAATTAAAGTAATTTATTAAATGGTATTATGTATGCGATTTATAAGTACGAATTTAAGAAGATAAATAATACGTAACACTGACCTTATAATCCCAATAAATATTAAGATCGTCCAACCGTGAATCGTCAACTGCGTACTAACTGCTTAGGTGATTGCCACAAATAAATATGAATTATCTCCTTTTAACTACTAAAATTAAAGACTTCGGAGATAATGGCAAAAGCAGAAATTATAGAAAATATATATGATCTCTAGAAATATATAAAAAGATTATAATACGAATCATGGGTTAAAGATTTCAATAAATGAAAATAAATGAATACTATTTCAACCTTGATTACTTGACTTGATGACGTGAATAGTATGGGCTTGGGAAGACAACGGTTCCCTACAATATATATATATATATATATATAATAATATAATATTATATATATATATAATATATATATATATATATATACGGTATATATATTGCAATTTAGACTTTAAGCACACACCTGATTTTTAATTAAAAATAAATTATTAAATTGATAGCTATTTTATTTTTATGTGGTCATAGTAGCACAGAGGGGCTTCACCCCTGATTTTTATAAAAATCATAGGATATACTTAAATATAATAATAATAACTAAGAATAAAAAAAAAAATAAATGTGGTAGTCTCTCTAGGAAAAAAATGTTACAGCATCTCAGTTATTAAAACTCTTAGCTATAGGATTTTCTTACATAAAAAAAAAAAATTTGAAATCAGGATATACTCTAAAAAAAATAATGAAGCATAAAATAAAACGAAAATGACAAGTCTTTAGGAAAACTAGTTACATCCTCTCAAAGTTTAAAATTTTACCATAGGCTTTCTTATAAAATAAATTAATGGGCCTCGTGATTGTTTTAGGGCCATCCTAGTTCAGGTTATGAGTAAGATTTGTTAAATAAACATAGATCTTCTCTGTGTATACCTAACAAAATGTATCATAGCCTGAACTAGAGGGCCTGAAATGAGACCTTACCTGGATGGATCATAAATGAAAAGTCTATGAAAGTTTTAACAACTTTAGAACATTAGAAATAAAAAGACAGTGAGAAGCCACATGGGGCTATCGAGACTGTCCCAGTCAAGCCAACAGAACCAATCACCAAACAACATGTTCATGCAAATCCACAAAGCACCCTAAGGCTTGTCAATAACTTTAATATACAGAATAAACAAAGTGTAAAGTCTAAAATATGCTCATGCAAATCCACAAAGCACCCTAGGGCTTGTCAATGACTTACTTATACACAAAGTCTACAACTAAAAAAAAAAAATAAATAAAAACTATATCTAAAGTATATATATACATGCTAACCACACTATAGCTTTAATAATTTTATAGTCATATGCAATTAACCTTAATAACTACTGTAACTAAAAACCTGCCAATTTGGCTTATTCAAAATATACTATATGATACCCAAACCATCCATATGCTTCTCCAGTCCTTTCTTAAATATTGCAATCGAGTTAAACTCAACAACCTCCTGTGGCAAACCATCCAAAATTTAACAACCCTATTACTGAATGAATGTTTTCTTATATCAAGATGGCATGCTTTCTTCTTAATTTTCTTATTATGCCCCCTGGTTACCTGTCTGTGCTCAACTACGAAGAATTTATTGGTCTCTGTATTATCAATAGATGTAAATATTTTATAGACTTGTATCAAGTCCCCTCTGAGAAATTGTCTTCCTACAGAAAACATTCTTAACTCCTTCGGTCTCTCCTCAGCTCTTACCCTCAAACCCAGAAATCATCCTTGTTACTCTATGTTGCACTCTCTCTAGCATTTCTAAGTCTTTCTTTAAATAAGGGGACCAAACTTGTGCACAATACTCTATTACTGGCCTAACATAGCTATTATACAGTTTACTTATAATTTCCTTACTCTTGTAAATAACATTATGATTTATTATACCCATCATCTTATTAACTTTATTCCTTGCTTCCAAACACTGATTAGCTACTTTCAAATTGCTGCTTATAATCACACCTAAATCTTTTTCTTATCAACAAATTACTCTCTTTTCCTTTCATATCATATAATTATAATTCTTTTTTGGGTTACCTATGTAAAGAACCTTACATTTTTTACTATTGAAATTCATTTGCCACTTATCTGCCCACCAAGAAGTTTATCAAGATCATTTGAATCTTTATACCAGGTGCTGCGGAGTCGGAGTCGTGGAGTCGTTGCCAATATTTCCTGGAGTCGAGTCGAGCCAAAGACTGAGGTGGAGTCGGAGTCGGAGTCGGAGTCGAAAGATTCCTGTGTACATGGAGTCGGAGTCGGAGTCGAAAATTTAGAGAATTATTATTATTATTATTATTATTATTATTATTATTATTATTATTATTATTTATTATGTATTATTAATTA
>JABUQX010101794.1:40000-47578 GCA_015478945.1 Trachelipus rathkii
CCGTGATATATTTTCAAAAGACCTTTAATGATTAGTTATAATATCAGCATGATGGTTAATAGTACTCAGATGTAGCTGTTATTGACCCAGTTTGTGATTTGCGTCCGCTTGTCTTCCAAGGAAAGATATATGATAAGACTTTTAAAAATAACAGTAGTAGATGATTTCATCTGGATGGCTTTGTACGAGCTTATAAAATCAGAATTAGCCAAGTGTGGCATTGCACATCAGAGATATTATTGCTTGTCATTGACGAACTAACAATTTTGAAAGGTTGTTTTTAACGGCCTTACAAGCTCAGTTTTCAGAAAGGAAAATGAAGATCTTATTTACACTCACCTGTATGGGACACATGCTGAACTTGGTAGTGGCTGATTCAACAGAAACGTGCTCCAAGGCAGAAACTTAGTTGGATGTGGAAGAATCCGTGGTTTCTAAGCTCGTCTTATAAAAGAATGGCCGTATGTGAGAGGGGAAACAAAAAGAAAACATATTGCACATGAAAAAATGCACAAGTTGCAAAAAATAAGGGCCACATGTTGGTGGAGCAAACATAAAGCTCTTTCTTCAATTGTCGATGAGGGATTTTTAAGAATTGAGGAAAGTGTAAACGCAGAGAAACTATTCAATTTTATTACCGTTTTAAAAGAAATATCAAATGCAAATCTAAATTCATGGCAAGAAATTTAATCAGTCAGTGGTCCAAATTTGAAAACTTATTTATGTCTTTTGTTTTAATAGATTATTTCTTGTTATATCTCCCATTTCAAAATATTACAAAGTAAAACAATTGACTATTCTACAGCCTGGGAACTTGGTAGAGAAGCATGCTTCAACAAGTAGGAGATAAAAGGGGTGATAAACACTTTCAGGCTCTGTATCAAAAACAAAATATTATGTAAGTTACAGTTAATAGCAAATTAGAAGATAAAAGTATTGATGTAGAAGTAGAATTAGATTTTCAAGGAAAAAAAGAACTTCAAAAGAAAAAATGTAAAGCCTGGTGAAAAATCAATAGATGAAGCTCTGGAATCTCAACTGCTCAAAGCTATAAATTGATCTTTGTCAGTGTTTTAGATCGTGCCAGGACAAGTATCGAAGAAAGATTTAGTCCAAACAAAGAAATTTTAGAAGATTGTTCCTGGTTAGACCCAAAGAAATTTAATGAAATCGTAATGCTTGATAGTTTTCCTACGGAAGTTCTTTGTAATATTTCTAAACTTTGTAAAGTTGAAAGAAGTCAGTTATTGATAGAGCTGAAACAGTTTGCAGATTAGTATGAAAGTTTTGCAATGGCTGAAAAAACTTACATTAAAAGAAAACAAGACAATCTAAATAGAGCTGAAGAAATCTGTGAATTTAGCGATGTAGAATCTGAAATGGAAGAAGACGAAAATCATTATGGTACTGCTCTGACAATAAACAATGTTTTCGGTGTTTATCATGCGCCTTTTTTGTTGTTTTTGAACTCTCACAATCTGGATTGTTTACCAACCTATATGTAGCTTACAAGTTTGTACTAGCCATAAATTGTACACAAGTCACCTGTGAAAGGGTATTTTCTAAACTTAAAATAGTTAAGAATCTACTTTAAGCCATGACCTTATGTCTAATCTTCTTTTCATGAATGTAGAAAGAGACTTGTTTTATAACTTGGATAAAGATGTTATTATAGATGAAGTAGCCAGGACCAGTGAAGAACTGGCCAAAAAGCTGTTAGGTTAGTAAACATCTTTCACTATCACATAACCTTTCTTAGTTTGCTGTGTGTCTGTACTCTGTACCAAGGTATTGTAGAAGCTTTTTTTTCTTTTTTGTTTATAAAATATATTCTATTATTTGTAACAATTAAATCACAATTAAAGAGGACATTGTTTTTCTTTTCAATATGCTTGGTTTTTCATTATCGATGTGACTTGTGTCCCTATATATATATATATATATATATATATATATATATATATATATATATATATATATATATATATATATATATATATATTATATATATATATTTATATATGATATATATTGTATATATTATATATATATATATATATATATATATATATATATATACAGTAGGATTTAGACTATTATAGCTTCAAAAGTGTGATTTGGTTTCCTAAAACTAAAAATATTACTCAATCTCATTTTTAAGTAATAGACCATTCGTAATTAAGTAGTATACTTATTTTTTCTAGCAGGGAACAAATTAGGTACGGTATATAAAAATTATGTAAATATTTATTGTGAAAGTAAACTACATCAAAAATAGCTTACTTTTTTCCTCAACTATTTCCCAAAGTGACAAAATAGGTAAATGTGCTTTTTAAGCATGCAAGCCTAATTTTCAAACATTACGTATTCCAATAATCTATTCCCTCTAAATTTCCCGGTAAGGGGCCCCTTTTCAATCTTTAGCCGAGGGCCCCCAAAGGAGCCAGTCCGGGCCTGTGATATATATATGATACCCAAACCATCCACATGCATTATAATTAAGTTATGGTCACGCATGCAGTCTAAAATTAATTACTTTAACTAAAAACCCGCCAATTTGGCTTCATCTGAATATATTATATGATACCCAACCCATCCATATACCCATCCAACCCTTTCTTAAATGTTGCAATTGAGTCACACTCAACAACCTCCTGTGGCAGACTATTCCAAAATTTAACAACCCTATTACTGAATGCATACTTTCTTATATCAAGATGGCATGTTTTCTTCTTAATTTTCTTATTATGCCCCCTGGTCACCTGTCCATGCTCTACTATGAAAAATTTATTGGTCTCTGTATTATCAATAGATGTAAATATTTTGTAGACTTGTATCATGTCCCCTCTGAGAAATCGCCTTTCTACAGAAAACATTCCCAAATCCTTCAGCCTATCCTCATAGCTCCTACCCTCAAACCCAGAAATCATCCTTGTTGCCCTACGTTGCACTCGCTCTAGCATATCTAAGTCTTTCTTTAAATAAGGGCCCAAAACTTGTGCACAATACTCTTATTACTGGCCCTAAACATAAGCTATTATACAGTTTACTTAACTTCCTTGCTTTTGTAAAAACAACATTGCGATTTATTATGCCCATTATCTTATTAGCTTTATTTCTAGCTTCCAAACACTGATTGGCTACTTTCAAATTACTGCTTATAATCACACCTAAATCTTTTTCTTGCATCCACAGACTCAAGCCAATCCCCCATTCATATTGTTAGTTAAAACTTTTTATTTGAGTAACCTAGGTGAATAAACCTTACACTTTTACTATTAAAATTCATTTGCCACTTATCTGACCACCCAAGAAGTTATCAAGATCATTTTGAATCTGTTATACATCCTTCACTATTGTCCTTAATGTGGTTTGCACTTTTGGTATCATCTGCCAAACTTCGAAAACCTTGCAATTTAAATCCCTGGTCTAAAATCATTTATATATATGAGGAACAATAGTGGCCCCAGCATGAACCCCCTGGGGGACACCACTCTTCACTGTTTCCCATATGATAATTTATTGCCATTTAGTTGTTACACACTGTTTTCTATTTCGCAACCACTCTTTAATCCAAACATGTACCCACTCCACCTATACCACATTGCAATAAACTTCTTTCATCAGCCTTATGTGGGGAACCTTATCAAAAGCTTTGTAAAGTCTAAATATACAATATCAACTGGATCTCCTCTGTCAATGCAGTCAGTAATGTATTCCATAAATTCTAAAAGGTTTGTCTGACATGACCTACCCTTTCTGAAAAAACCGTTGCTGGAGCATACAATACCTTGTTAACTTCTAAATATTTCTCTATATGACCTTTCATTAACTTTTTCAGAACCTTTACCACCAGAGATGTTTAAGCTAACTGGCCTATAATTTCCCAAATCTTCCTTACTACCTTTCTTATAAATAGGCCAAACATATGCGGTTTTCTAGTCATCTGGTACCTCGCCAAATGTTATAGATCGCTTAAAAATCAAATACAGTTCCTTTGCAATGCTGGTACTACCCTCTTTCAGAATTCTACCATATAGCTATACCATCAGGACCTGCAGCTTTACTTGGATCAATCTGATCTAATAAACGTTTAATATCTTTTACATCAAATTCAAATTCTGTAAGTCTATTAGTTACATGCATACAAGAACTATTAGTCTCCAAACTATTATCTAATCTTTCCTCAGTAAACACTGAAGCAAAACAAGCATTGAAAATGTTGACCAACTCCTTATCTGAACTCACTAAATTTTCATCAATTTTAATTGGACCAATTGTCCTATTCTTACTTTTAAATTTATAAAAGCTAAAAAAAACTTCTTCAGGTTTTTATTACTATTCCTTGCTAAATTAATTTCTGCCTTTCTTATTGACTGGTTAAGTTCATTTCTATTTTTCCTATAATTTTCTAAATCATCTTCCCTATTACTACCTTTGAATATTTTAAAACATCTACGCTTTTCATTAATTTTCTCTCTTAACTTCTCTATTCCACAAACAGGTTTTCCTTCCAACCCTAATGGGGTTTATCTTTAAAACATTACTGACTGAATATTCATTAAAATGTGCTTAAAATGTTCCCAAATGATTAAACAGTTTTGGTCTTTTAAACTCTTTATCCCAGTCAGTTTTACTAAGCATGTCTCGAAATTTGGTTAAAATGCGCCATTTCGGAAATCTATGATTTTTCCTTATTAGTTTGCAACCTTGGGCCCTGATATCACATTCATATTAAATCTAATTAATTTATGGTCCTTAAGTTTCCTTAATTCTCCTCAACTTAATTTTCAATCCACCATTACTTTCGCTGTTAGTTAATAAGTTCTAATAGTGCATGTATCTTGTGGGTTCTGGACCATCTGGGTCAAAAAAGTTATCTGTATACAATTTATGAATGCAGAACTACTATTGTCCATATTAAAGACAAGGAATCCCAATGAATGCCAGGAAAATAAATCACCCATTATGACTATACCTTTTTCTTTACTGTGGCATGCTGTCTTAAATTTCTTTCACAATTTCTGCGTCTAATTCTTGACTTCTGGCCAGGAGGGATCTATAAATGCCCCTATTCATATTGTTTATTGTTAGGCCCCTATATAAGGATATCTACCCCACACCGATTTCAATATCATGATTAATTTTAAAGTCAGTCATTAGTTACAGATTGTATATTGCTTTTAACATAAAGCGCCACACACCACCACCCTTCTTTTCTCTATGCTGGTATAAATCAAAGTGAATTATTCCCTCTATTTCATATTCCTAAAAGGAGTCTCCATATAATTCTTCATTAACCCATGCCTCAGTTATGCAAATAATGTCTAGATTCTCTCATTTATGGTATAACTAATCAGCTCATCTTTTTTTATTTTTAAGGCTATGAGCATTTGTGTAAAAACATTTGTTACTCGAATTGCTGTTATTTTTATTGCTATCATCATTGTTTCAACCTGTAACAACATTAGTCTTATTTATCTCCCCCCTATTACAGTTACCTTTGCTATTATTCGTATCCAGATTTAGCCCACCACCCCCAAATTTACCTAGTTTTTTGCTAACAAGTCTCCAAACTGGTACTGAAAAACCCAACACCTTTACGACTCAAGTGAACTCCAATCTGCCTGCCAATTTTATTCCAGAAATTCTCTCCACAAAATCCAAAAAACCTATTATTTTCTGAAAAACATAATTTGCTAACCCTTTCAATTTACACTAAGCCCTACTCCCCCATTCCTGACCTGCACCTAACCTAGTAAAATCCAGAAATATGCACCTTTTCCACTAGCTTTCAGTGACTTCTGAATCAATCTCCGTATTAATTCATATTTATTTTCTGACCTTCTATGCCCTATATCATTTGTACCCACATGCACAATCACCTCTGAATCAACATTTGTAGAATCAATCTCTCTATCTCTATCCTATCCACGATATCACTCACTCTGGCACCTGGATAACATACTCTCAATCCGTTTCTTTTTTTATTCTTATTTTGAAAAGTCCTATCTAGGTATTGTATCATAGAGTCTCCAATTAGCAATTATCAGTCTCCTTCAGAAACTCAACATTTACCTTGTCACTCTCTTGATCCCTCCCATCTGAAGACAGTCGAAACCTGGTTACTGCAGGTCAACAGGCTGACTTGACTTTCGAGGATCCTCATCTTTTAAATTATTATTTTATTTCTACAACTCTATATTCTCTGCAGACCTAATTATAACACTATTTATCCTTTTTCCCTCTCATCTTCCTGCCTAGGTGAATCACTATTCCTGTTTACCCCTATATCCCGCTCCCTCCTCGCCTCGACATCCCTACTAACTTTTTTCCTAACACTTCCCTCCTTTCTCAACTCAAATACTTCTTCTTTCAATCCATTCATATTTTCATTCAGTCTTGCAATCTCCTCCCTTAACAACACATTCTCTGCATTCAAATCACAAACAGGGCAGCTATTCACATATTCACCTCTTACAGTCCCACAGATATCACACAGAGCATACATACTTTAAATTAGTATAAGCTTACTAACCTGTACCTATTATTTTACCAACTACAGTTTAAATATCACTAAAGCCTAAAAAGAAATAAAAATCCCTAAAAAGAAATAAAAATCTATGATTTGGAAACTTAATTTAATTTAAATAATCACTGAGTTAAAGTAACAATTATTAAAGGGATATATAAAAATTATAAGGTAGGCCTAACAGTAGTCTAACTTGTACCAATTATTTTATATATATGAGGAACAATAGTGGCCCCAGCACTGAACCCTGTGGGACACCACTTTTCACTATTTCCCATGATGACTTATTGCCATTTAGTTGTACACACTGTTTTCTATTCCACAACCACTCTTTAATCCAACCATGTACCACTCCACCTATACCACATTGCAATAACTTCATCAGCCTTATGTGGGGAACCTTATCAAAAGTTTTGCTGGCTTAATGTTATATTTTGGCAGCACCAAAAAAAAAAAAAAAACAGACTCCATTCTATATTTTATGGGAATGAACAATGTGATATTTTTAAAATAAATCAATTATTTGTAATAAATATGATAAGATAGAAATATTCACAAAACTCGCTTCAGTATCGATAGAAAGTTTATATTCGCCAGACGTGCTTAATGCACGTCTGAGTGTAAAGTTCAGAAATTAATGTCAGTGATATATTTGATATATGCCAAAATGATTGGAGTTTGCTACATTTCTTACAACATTTGAACTTAATTTTGCAAGAAAAGAGATGTGAGAAATGTTTAAAAGAATGTTCAGTAGTAATAATTAGGTAAAAATTTACATTTTACTATAATGCCCATAGTAAGTAAAGGTTAGGGCTAGTTTTATGGCACAGTGGATCAGTAAAGATTAGGGCTAGTTTTATGGCACAATGAATCAATAGAGGTTAGGGCTACTTGCCATCTACCAGTTAGGTTACTTAAGTTTTGTTAGGTTCATTAGAAGTAGCTGTAAGCTATATATATATATATATATATATATATATATATATATATATATAGTATATATATATATATATATAAAATATATATATATATATCTCTCTTTT
>JABUQX010101795.1:0-22500 GCA_015478945.1 Trachelipus rathkii
TATATATTTATATTTTATAATTTAAAGGAAATCTATAGGTATAAATATAAGTAGTACACTGTATTAATACTGGTGATTATTATTATATTATATTATTATAAATTATATACACTATAAATAATTAATTAAATAGTGTACATAAATCAAAGTAGAATCTATTATAATATAAGTATGTATATATTAAATTATATATTAAAATATGATTAATTGAATTATACACTCCGTTATTAATAATTTAGAGAGGAAATAAATAAACGCAAACATTATATAAATAATGATATACTCTCAATTATTTTCAAATAATTAACTATTATCTAAATAATAATATATTTTTTGATTTATTTATTATATTTAAAAGAATATAATATTTAAAATTTTTTTTTTTTTTTTTATAATTTATAACATATAATATTTCATTGTTAATCACCTAATATTATATATATAAATTATATATAATATATATATAATAATACTAAATAATTAAATTATAAATTAGCAATATATATATATAAAAATAATAAAATATATAATCATTTAATAATATAATATAATTAAATAGTATATATACACAAAACTAATATCTAATATATTATTTATAACTATTTAATTTAAATTAACCATTAATTATATAATATAATATTAGATGATGATAATATACGGAGACTACATTAATTTCAAAGGTATGAAAGAAGGAGGTTATACATTAATTTAATTAAGCTAATATAATATTTAAAATATCAAAAGGATACGCTTATACTAACTCAATTAAATATAATCATATATAGTGGATAAGACTACGATAATAGAATAGAGCTATATGACCATATATGTACGATTAATTAACGTACACACACAGTTTAGTAGAGCCCCATAATAATGAATAATAAATAATAAATTAAGAGATCAAGAAATAAGAATATGAATAAAGTATATTTTAAAGAATTCTATTATTTTAATAAATTTTAAAGAAATTTATAAAGAGGAAGAAATAAATTTTGTTCACTTCTATCTTATTTATACGGTGTATAAATACATTTAAAGACCAGCATTACTACACAGAGACAGGAGTTGTTCATATCTTGTTGAGTTCAGAAAACAATTGCGAATGACTTGTGTAGTGGAGTTTTCGCAAATAATTCTATATTATAAAATTAAATAATATATATTACACAACAAATAATTATAAAAAAAATAATATACATAATGAAATAATAATAAAAATTAAAAAAAAAAAAATAAAGAATAAAGAATCAAATAGCAAATGAAATATAATAATTATATAATAATAATAATTATAACTAAAATAAAATAAAAATAACAATAAATAATCAAATAATAAAAAATAAAAGGGAAAAAATAATTCAAAAATTACTTTAATCTGATTACATATTATCTTAGGATTAGTGACAATAAATATTTACTATGGAATTGAAAAATAAGAATGTGAGAGATGTTCAAAAAAAGGTATGGTTGTGGGTAAACATGGAAGAAAAACCAGTGCTGGAATATCAATGCGAAATAGACGTCAAGAGCCGCGAGCAAACCCCACACGAGAGATGGCGAGGTAACACACCGACAGTAGACTAACCCTGGGAAGCAACTCTGGAGCTAGAAAAGGATATAATATATGGTGGACATGGGCGGTCGCACAGCATTACAAAGATCATAGGGGGTGGGGCAAGCATAAAATTTTACTATATAGAGCTTATATATATACTATAATATTAATATATAATATATATATTATATATATATAATTATATATATAATAAATTATCAACCTACAGATAATTTGTGTGGAATTATCATATAAAAATATAATAATAAGAACCGTCATAGTATTATATATAAATAAACAATCAATGCAGTGAGTCATAAATAAATTAAATAATATATAATATAAATTAATTTGAAATTAATATAAATTGTAATACATACCTTGTGCTTATTTATATATAAAAATTATATAATTATAAATCGATAATAGAAGAATGGAATACTATAATTAAATTAAATTATATATATAAATATAAATTAATTTAAATTAATATAAGTATATAAAATAGAATAACTAGGATATATATATATATTAGTAGTCAGTATACCGTAAAAGGAGAATAGTGATTTTAATGATATTAATAATATTTAATAATTAAATAAATAAGATATATAAACTATGAAAAACATGAAATAAAGTATAAATTGCAAGGATTAATTATAATTAAAAAATATATATTTTATTAAAAACCTAATAGAATTCAAATATCGATATGCAATGGATGGTGAAAATTCACAAATAAGAGGACAGTTTTGCAAAATATGATGTTAAAAAAAATGTATTTCCTTGGGCTTCGAAAAGCGACAAGATTATGCGAGCCATTACTGTTTGGAATAAATATATATCATAACTATGTTCTAAACCACGACAAATAAATATTCCTGATATGTAACACGCATCCCATAAATGCCAAGTTCCGAGTTTAACCTGTAGTCTTCCATAGTACATATCGCAGCGACATCGTCTTGATCCTTATAGCAGAGTCTGAAAGAGTGTTCTACTGTACTGGTTGTGCATGGAGAGATATGAAAATTCCGAGCTCGTGATCGGATAATTGCCATTTATTGTCATCCGATACGGAAATGGAAAAGGTTCAGTCTCCTCTATAAGACTTGGGAGAAAACAAGGATTTTTAGGCTCTTCAACTTATCTTAATAAATGTCTTGTCCTTCCAAAATATTTGGTACCAAAGATTATTCAAGACTTCTTCTACTTCTATGACTTCTAAAGTGGTAAAAACTATAAAAGAAGACTGGATTCCTTTTCTATTAACTCATCAGATTGTTATGAGTCAGCCAGAAAGGGGTTAGATATGATCAAATCGCATAAGCAGGTGTAAGGTCTGTTCACAGCGTAAGAACCGTAAATTGCAAAGAAGAGGTTATAATCAATCTTGCAGATACGAGAGTATTATATTATAGGATCTGATACTAGCCAGCCACTCACTGAGGATTTGGAGATGCTAGTATATGGCTGCTGGCAGGTGCATGAGCGACTCGTATAACGCAATCCTGTGATATAAATACTAATTCAAGATCCACCAGTTGCTCCGGCGATGGTTGTATGAAGCACTTCTTCTAACGCAATATCATCGAGGTTGATTAATCTTGATCTATTCATCTTCCGATAGGACTCTTTAACCATTTCCACAATGATGTTGAATGTGCTGCGAGGTTTAGCGACGATATCCAAGGTCTTGGGTTGGAGAAGCAATTTAACAGGAGGGGCTCCTAAACATCGACAGGATGTAACTTCGCTGATCAAATATCAATTAGCCAATGATGAATGAACGACTACATGCCGCTGAATGGACAATTTGAAATAAGCGCTTTTTTCTTCTGGCTGAGTTTTATTCCACATTCAATTGAAAGGATTTCACTAAGTTGCTTTTCTCAAACCATATCGTATACAAAGTGCTCCTTAAACAAAAAATATGGCACTGATATGCCACGCTTGTGGTTGTTCAATAACCAATACTTGATCTGACATAATAGGCTTGGGAATGTTTGGACATTTAATTTCTTCTCAAGACCAGACTACGTACGTAAAAAAACGTAATAATGTTCTTTATAGTTCCACACAGTATTGCGGATTTCTGGTATTTGTGTTCAAATCATTTTCTACTAGATTTTGTTTGTGTGAAGAGAATCTATGAAAAGACAATGACTTTTTTGGAACACTTTTTACCGCAATATTGCTTGGACGCTTCCTTTATTGCCAGACATCGTAGAACAAGCCATGAAACCCAAGCCCAACGCATTATACTTAACGGATTCAGTTCCTCCGGAAATCGTAGACAAAATAGTTCACAATGGCTTATCGCTATGTTTTTTTTGGCCGTCAATGCCGACTTCAGTTCTATCAAAGCCAACAAGTTCTCCTTGACCTCTCTATGTGTGTCCAACTGCTTTGTCGAAAAAAGGCAGCAAAACCCTAATAGTGATAATTGTTGCACTTTCCAGAAATTATCGCGCGGGTTTTCATTTGCTGTATTGTAAGACCTAGAATACGCGCACGATTAAATTTAACCTTATATTCACGATACTGTTACCTGTCTAATAGTATGTACCACATAGAAATGATCTCATCTGAATATGAAGCTGATTGGTATGTAGACATTTTTCTTTAATCCCCCATTATCAAAATGGTTTATCAATGACTGATCCTCGGGCATCTATTCGTAAGCGCACAAATCTTTCAGCACTCCCTCATCATCATGATGCCCTTACCGCGCCCGAAGCGGTAAATCGTGCCTACCAGAAATATGTCACACACGAAATTATTGAGAATAATACTTATTTTTTAATGTTTCTATCTTATATAGTATTTTCTTAGAATGCTGTTTAATTTGGATGTCTACCAGCACCACCTTCTGTAGGACCAATCTTGGGCAGCTTCAACACAGTTTTTAAATGCCACTCTGTCGATTTGTATGTCCTTAAAAACACCTGCATGAACATCTTTATATTTTAGTTTAAAGGTCTTATTATTAAAGAGCCTAATGGGACTCCTCTGACCGAACTTTGAATTTGGTGGAAATAAAAATACAAAACTGCAAAATGCTCGCCTTTAAGGCGCCTTGGAGTCCATGGTCAGATTTCAGGTGAATAATGTACACTCATAACGTACATTCATAATTGAATTCCTCTTTAAGTGGGTATCATCTTCCAAAAAATTATAGTTCTTAGGTCCGGGCACCTCCAACAGTCTTTTCAGTACTGTTTTTCTTCTTTCATGCATGAATACGTAAATGCAAAAAAATGAATAAGTCCGATTACGATGTATCTACCAATGTCATTTTCTTGACTGTCATCTATACTAGAACAACTAGCTCTGAACGCGGAAATATGGACCCATTATCTGACTCGTCGAGCTGCCCTGAGACCTTGGAAGTGTGGGTTCTTCATCATAAGAAATATGCGAAGTAGGAGGGATTGCCTCTTGTGTAGGTCCTTAGTGTGACTTATTGGTATCTTCTTTGTTATTACACCGCTACCATTACCATTTTATCTGAGTGTTGTTTCTTTTTCAAAGTTTCCACTGTCAAAGAAAAAAATTGTTTTTAGGTAAAAAGAAAGGTAAATAAATATATAAAATTATAAATATAATATATATATATATATATATATAAGGAAAAAAATGAAGTTGCTCTCATTAAAGGAAAAATCACTCTTTTACAACCCTATATATTATATTAACTAATTTATAAGATTTCTTTAATTTATATTTATATAATTAAATATATATTATATATATTAATTATATAATAATTATAATATAAATTATGAGTAACATCTTATATAATAATAGAGAGTAATCCTCGTATATGGTAATCCTCCACTCTCACTCGTAAATCTCTGTCACATATGGTCATAGGCTAATAATTTTTCTCACTAACATTCAAAATTGCAGATGTTAACAGAAAAAAATATTAAGATAGCAAAATAGTATATGAAAAACCACTAATTTCTGATGTTTAATATGAAAAATAGTTCCTTTTTAAAATGAAGCTGAGTACTACATTATGGAACGAAGTAATCTAGAGTCACGTGTTACAAAATCCTACTTTTGAAGTCAGAAATACACAAATTTATTATAAATATTTAAAAGTAAAACGTACGTACAAAAGGAATCTCCCAAATATATCTATTCTGATGAAATTAGAAATCTTGAGATAGAGCTTTTCTACACTGAGAGGCGGTGTTGAAATTATAAGAGTAGATCGTCAGCGGAAGATGTAGATAAATCACTATATGCTATCTTATTGTTTAAGAACTCTTAAACACTTGTTATAAATGAAAATGGGAATGCCAATAGAATCGACGATCTTGAGTAACACAAATCTGGAATTTATTATTACATATCTAAACATTAAATAAATAGCATACGATAGAAATACGCCACAAGTTTCTTATCTACAAATAAAAGAGCAATATAAATGAGAATGAGAAGACCTCGTATCGGCAAGAGCAAATGTGAGAAAACGAACGGATTGCAACTAGCTTCGCACATAGTACTCGTATATATAATATGACTATAGACGAAATAATAGAATATATAACCGTTATGATTATTATACTATAATATATATAGTATCGAAAGAATTAAATTTTAGTGTTTTAATTAAAGTTTTTATTTATTATTATTTTAATATATCACTTATGATATATATATATACTATTATATAATATATAACTATTATGTATATTATATGTGCACAAAGCTAAAGAAGTTACCGCCATCAATCTCCGGAAAACTGAAGATATGGGTTCACTAAGACAATACTGATAACATAGTATGGAATCAGCGTATGAAATTTGTATGGAAAAATTTAAAAAAAAAAAATTTCATTTTTTTTTTTTTTTTTTTATAATCTCCTAAAACTACAATAGGTGCAATAGAAAACTAATAACATATATGGAATCATGCGTATGAAATTTGTATGATAAAAAAGGAAAAAAAAATTTTTTTTTGATAATAATTAATGTAATTGAGAACAACATGAATATTTTATTTTTGTAATAAATTGTATCGAGCCGACGGTGGGGACAGAGGGGGGGATGAAGTCCGCCCCCGTCGTCCCCTAGGAAGCCGAGAGACCCCGACTATTTGCATCTTTGCGGTTTACCCTGGGTATTCTTTTAGTTAAAAAAAAGAGAGAAAAATTTTTTTTTCCTTTTTTTTTATCATACAAATTTCATACGCTGATTCTATGTATACGTTATTAGTGTTTTTCTTGACGCTAATCGTAGTTTGGAGATATAAAAAAATAAAAAATTAAAAAATTAAAAAAATTTTTTTTTTTCATTTTCCATTACACATTTCATACGCTGATTCCATAATGTATGTTTATCAGTTTTCTTGTATCCTATCTTAGTTTTCGAGAGATGATGCGGGTAACTTCTTTAGTTTCACCCTATATATATAAATAATTTAATATATATGATAAAATTTTTTGTAATTAGTATATATATTATTATATAATATATTATATATGTTATATATATATAATTATATAATTAAATGATTATAGTTATTATATATATATTTATATATATATATAGTATATAAAAATTTATTTATATAAATAACCCTTTTAACCGTGCTTTAATTCCCCTATGCAGAGGTAACACACACACCAACACTACACACTCTCGCTAACACTGGCTATTCTCTCAACCACCCTGAGCGTAAATAGCTCTCGAGTTTAAGGTAAATTCTTTTGGCCCCTATATTATTTATATATCTATAATATGAGTATAAATATATAATATAAACCTATCACTTATTATGATATTATAAATATATATATTTAAATTTTTATTATTTATATTATTATATAGGTAATAAATATAATACAATATACTAATAAGACATTAACACATATACCTCATATATATATTTTATATATTATAACTATTATATATAATATATATACAATATAATAATATAGTAAGTATATATTAATATATTTATAGTAGTGATACTATAATTATACTAATATTTATATATATATATTGATATACTAGTCATACGGTACGGTATATATATATATATGATCATAAGTATATAATTATTTTTATTATTAACTTTTTTTAATGATGATATACCTATACCTATTATATTTTATATTATATTGATAATAATTACCTTGTCAAATATATATATAAAGATAATACACGCGACGGTACGGTAATACCCATATACTAAATAACTTATATATTTTATAATTAGGATAATACTAAAATATATATAATATAGTATAATATTATTAATATAATATATATACTAAATATATATATATATATAATATATATAAATATATATATATATATACTATACGGTGTCGTGGTAAATATATATATATATACGTATATATATATATTATATAATATATATAATAATAGTATATAGTAGTATATATATAATATATATAATATGATATATATATATAGTATAATATATATATATTAATCGTAAAAGACGTACCTAACGGCCACCCGGAACGGGACGTTAGAGGTTCAAAAAAATTCGCAGGTAGACTCTATAAAAGAAGTATAACCTGTCTAGGGGGGGCAAGCTGGCCCCCCCCTTGCGCCCCCCCTGACTGACGCTCCATTGATAGGGGGGTTCTCCTTGCCCTGAGGTAGCCATGATGCACATTAGTCTGCCAAATTCGCAAACGAGAACAGGACCACTTCCTTGTGCCGACTCCAGGCTAAAAGACAACCACCAAATCCCAGGAGCGGTTTTATGCTACGCAGTTTGGCACCCTGATAATCTCCCGACCAACACTCCTGCGAAAACGGCTATAATATCTGTATATTTTAGAAAGGAAATCCTTTATTTGAGTCGGAACATAAATTCTAACAGCTGGGAAGTTGTCCAGCAAGATGGCCCACAGGTAATGTATTGAGATTCTAGGAATTTTTGCAGTATGGTGACGTATGGTAATTATATTAATATAATATGAAATAATAATAATAATATAATAATAATAATTAATAAATAAAATAATATAATAAATAATAATAATATATAATTAATTATAAATAATAATTAAATGAATATATAATTATATAATAATAATAATAACTAAGAAATAAATAATGAAAAACATCAAATTATAATAATAATAATAATAATGTAAGTAATCATAATAATAATATAATAATAATAATGATAATAATAATATAATAATAATAATCAATCAATAATAATAACAATAATAATAATATAATAATAATATATAATTAAAATAAAATAATATAATAATAATAATAATAAATAATAAATAATAATAATATATCAATATAATAATAATAATAATGAATAATATAATAAAAATAATAATAGAATAATTAAATAATAATATATAATCAAATAATAATAAATAATAATATAATAATATAATAATAAATAATAATATAATAATGATAATAGTAATAATAATAATAATAATAAATAATAATATTAAATCAATAATAATAATAAACTATATAATAATAATAAATAATAATTAATAATAATCTAATAATAATATATAATTTAATATATAATATAATAATTAATAATAATAATATATAATAACCTTGTAATGACAATAAAGGAACACAGAGAGAAAAAACTAAATCCTCCTAAAATAACAAAAACTAATAATAATAATATATAATAATAATAATAATCAAATAATACTAAATAAATAATATTATTAATAATAATTAATAATAATAATAATAATAATAATGAATAATAATAATAATAATTAATAATAATAATAATAATAGTTTTTACTCAATTATTAATAATAATAACTCAATAATAATAATAATAAAATAATAATAATATATAATAATAATAAAAAATAATAATAATAATACAATAATAATAATAATAATAATAAATATAATATAATAAATAATAATAATAATAATAATAATAATAATAGTAATAATCAAATAATAAATATAATAATATAATAATAATAATACATGATAATATATATATAAATAAATAATAATAAATAATAATAATAATAATAATAAAATAATAATAATAATAATAATATTATAACAATAATTGATAATAATTAATAAAAATAATAATAATATTAATAATAATAATAAATAATAATAATAATAATTGAATATGATAATAATAATAATAATATGAATAGAATAATAATAAGTAAATAATAATAATTAATAATTAATAATAAAAAATAAAAAATTTTTCTCCTTATTAATATAATGATTTATTTTAATATTAAAATTCTCTTCATGCTCCTTTAAAATTTCAGCTTAATATTTCATGTAATTTTTAATAATATATTGTTAAGTGTCTTTAAAAACATAGTATTTTAAAAATTTTTAATTATGTTTAGACACATTGGACAGACAGAACAAAATTCCTAGTACTGTTTAATTAAGAGTTTCTTGTAAAATATGTTCGATACAGAAACAATAATCTTATCTCCACTTTCCTGGTGTATAAATATTTCTCATTTATAATCGGCAAAATAATGGGCAGAAATTGACGATGAATGATGACGATTGAGAAAAATAGCCCGATTTTGGCCGATTGACCGGTGACGATAGACGTGATGATTAATCGTTCCACTCACTCTATATATATATACTATTATTATTATATATCATATAAATAATATATGTAATATATATAATATATAATAATATATATATATTATATATTATATAATATAATATATTTAGTGATATATATATATATATATATATATATATATATTTTATTCATATATAATATTATATTATAATAATATATAATATTATATTATATATAGTATATATATGATATATATATATATATATATATATTACTATATAATATATATATATAATATATATATATATATAATATAACGTAGTATATATTTTATATATATAGTAATATATATATATATCTTTACGATTAATGTGCTATAATATAGGAATGTTAAAAAAATTATTTAATAAAATGTATCTACTAATTAGTATTATAATAGTGACTTTGTTTAAGATTATAAAATATAATATTATGATATATATAGAATATAAATATATATAAAATACAGGTATTAACTACTATATAGTATATATGATATAAAGCTATAGATATATAATATATATATAAGTTTTTGATAAATAAATAATAAGTTATATATATATATTTCATATATCGCATATATACGTACTAATTATTATATATAATATATCCTCTTTATTATATTATATATTATAGACTATTAATTATATAAATTATATATATATATATATATATAATAATATATATATTATATATATTACTATATATATCGTATATATATAATTATATATATATATAATATATCATATACATACATATATATATATATATATTATTACTTAAATTAAGAAAAAAAAAAAGGTATTTATATATAGGTATATATTTTCACTACACTCTAAGGACAGCTCGTCCTATCTATATACAATAGATATTCAATATATATATTCAATATAATATATATATAGTTAGGATATATATTATATATATTATATTATAATATATATATATAATATATATATATAATATATAATATATATATATAAATATATATATTATATATATATATATATAATATATATATTGATAATATATGTTATAATATATATATATAAAATATATATATAATATAGTATATATATATATTAATAGTATATTATATATATTATATATTATATATATATATATTATATATATCTATAGTTATTATATTTATATTAATATATTTCAAGCTAGAAAATAATTATTTTAGGAGGAATTAATACAGGACAACAGCTGGGTTACTTCTATGTTGGAATAAAAATGCCATCTGCAGTAATTATATATGGATATAAACCACCTGCCTTTTTTCAAATGTTCGGATATATATACCGTATATATATATTATATATATATACTATATTATATAATAGCTAGATATATATATATATATTATATATATATATATATATATATATATAAGTAATATATACTACTATATATATATATTAATATATATATATATGCCAAATATATATATAATATATATATATATATAATATATATAATATATATATTATAATATATATATTATTATAATATATATATATATATATATAGTATATTATATATATAAATATGTAGTATATATATATAATACATATATTAATATATATATATATATTATATACAACTATATATATAGTATAAAATATAATAATATATATATATATATATTAGATTATATATATATATATATATATATTATATATATATATCATATATATATATAATTAATATATTCAATATATATTATATAATATATTATAATATATAATATATATATATATATTATATATATAATATAAAATATAATATATAAATATTATATATATTATATATAATATATATATTTATATATTTATATATATATAATAGTATATATAATTACAATATATATATATATTAATATTATATATACTATATATATATTAATGTTAATATTAATATATATATATATATTTAATATATTACATTGTAGTATATATTTATATTATATATTATATATATAATATATATTAGATTATACTTATATAATATGATATAATATATTTTAAATTGTTTTAAAATATTAATATATATAATATAGTTTATAACTATATTATATATATATTAGTTTATATATAATCTATATATATATATATACATTATATACATAAATATATAATATAGTTTATAATATATATATATACTGATAGTATGTATATATATTATATATATATATATATGAGCTGAAATACTCAAGCCCTTAATAATTAATTGGAGTGATTAATAAAAGGTGGCGCGATTTAGTTCTTTATCAAACAATGAAATATTAATTGTTGTGCAACAATTGAAATATTGAAATGTCATGTGCTAATCGGGCAATATGAATGGAATAATTTGAATAAAGTAAGAAGGTTTTTAAATTACACAAAGTATTCTTTAATAAAAAACCTATGGCCACTAATACCAAAACGTTGAACTTCTCTTGCTAAAGTCTCGGAACGTAGTCCCGATCATGGCTAGTGGTTTGGTCCCTGAGGGCTCTCATGATCGTTTACATATCAAAACATCAGCCTATGCGACATCTTGGGGGTGGGTGCCTTCAACAGTTTTTATACAATGTTCTTAGTAACAAGTTACAATGGTATACATTAACGGTTTCTTAACAAAAGTGCACATGGAAGGTATTATGTCCGCTTTTCTTATACACAGGTGTACAGGATCTTTATTCACGCATGCTCGTGCTTACATACCAATGTACCGAATGAACTCTACGATATTATATCAGAATGGTGATCTCTGGAGTCCCAAGAGATGGTGAACTTAGGAGCGTGGAAGTATTTAAAGCTCCTTTATTTGCACCATATCTTGGTTATCCCAACCTCACAATTTTTACAATCATTTTAAAGGAAAGATAAAGGGAAGAAAGAGAGGAATACTACTTGTAATAGGGGAAAGAATTACAATTTAAGGTTCAATAATTACCAAATAACAAATTCACAAACTCGTCTTCGTATTATAATTCAGGAACATTCTCTTCTTTCCTGAGAAGCAAGCCCCTTTTGTTATTCTTTCCAATATATCCTTTTTTCCTATAGTCTACCTTTTAATTTCCATTTTTATTTTCGACAACTTTTCTCCTTTCTAGGGGTGGCTTAATTAAATTATAATAGATTTTTACATTTCTCAAATTTTCCGTGATTAACTTGTCTTTTAACAGATAGGCATTGTTATTTGTTATTTTAACGACCTTGTATGGCCCGTGATATTTAGGTTGCAACTTACCCACATTATACTGGTGGTTTCTCACTAACATATATTTTGTATCCTTTAAATTTCGTGGCATGAAGATATTATTATTTCTCAAGTTTGTTCGATTTGACAGGGGCTTAGCCAACACTCATGCTAGTTTTTCAACATATTTATCATAGGTCATGGGTTGGTCTGGCACTGTAGTGCCAAATTGGCAGCCCGGTATATTCACATTTTGACCAAATAGGATCTAACTGGGAGTGATCCCTTGTTCAGAGATTGGAGCCTGTCTGAGGGCGAATAAAGCGAAGGAGAATGTCCAGCCATTGTTGTTCTTTCATTCTAGGCTCGGCCAACATGGCTCTCGAGAAGGATAACAAAATTCTATGCTATACTTCAATTTTTCCGTTAGAAAATGGCTCGTAGCTGGCACTCGTATAGTGAGAGGTGCCTATCAGACTGCAGACAGCTTCAAAGAGGTGAGAAGTAAAATTCGTTCCTTTGTACGTGATAATTGTGTCAGGAACTCCCGTAAAAGGGAATATCTCATGAAGCATGACCTTGACTATGGCTTCCTTTCTGATGTCTTTGAGTGCCACCGCCCACACATAGTGACTGTAACGATCTATCAATGAAAACAAGTATTTATATTCGGGGCACAAAGGCATTTTCACGATGTCTGCATTCATGGTTTCAAATTTATAACTCACTTCACAGTATTTTCCGTATTCGGGATTTATGGTTCGTCCGACCTTGCTCACCTGGCATTGGGAGCAAGTCCTCACGATATTTTTCACTCTGGTAAGCATTTTTTTTAAAGACGAACTCTGCCTTCATAGCAATCAGGGTTCGATTTATCCCCAGATGTCCCTGTAAATGCATGATTTTTATTACCTCATCTATGAATCCTTCAAGCAGGAGCACGCATGCATAATTCAAAGAAACGTCTACATATACTTCTATTTCGGCACGTTCAAACCAAAATTTATGTTTTATAATTTTTAGTTAGCTCTTTTCTTTGTTTTTCAACAGAGCTTTCAGTCAATTGTCAATTGTTTTTCACTTATTGATTTATAATCTATCTTCTTATGGAATCTTTCTATTAACATCTTATTTGTTTGACTACAGCTGGTAATTAAATTAACTTTATATCAATCAAATTTTCACTCTTTCTATGATCATCCCTCAGTTCAGTGAGTTTGTTTTTCCATTGACCTAATTTTTCTGCTTCTATGCAATGCGTTCTGCCACCTGTAAACTTTTATCTTTAATTTTTAAAGAGCTATGACCTTCGGAGTTTATTTGGTTTGTCTCTTTAAGGTTTAAATGCCCGTTGGTCAATCCCTTTAAATCAGGTTTTATTTGTCTTCCGGCAGCGAATTGGTGGAGAAGGAGCCAATCAGGTCCTCGCTTTGTTCGTTAACTGCGCGGTGAGTGGTCGGGAGGTTGTGTAGCTCCGCCTCTTCGTTTTTTCGTATCTTGGCAGTTGTTTGTTCATTTGTATTTTTGTCTTTTCTTTCTTCAATTATTTGATTATGATTTAAATACTCTGATGAAGGATTATTCTTGCTTGTAATTAATTTCCAGGATACATTGTATGTACTCAATAAATTTAATTGTCGAATCTCCCTTGCACCCTGATTGTTATTATTATTGACCTTGTTGTATTTTGCTATCAACTCTCGGGACTGGGTGTACATGGTGATTTTCCGACCGAATAATAGGTATCCGCATTTCTTTAATACTTTAATAAGGCAGAGTAATTGTTTATTTGGATAATCATACTTCTGCTTGGTTGGATTCAATATACAGCTGTAGAAGGCAAAGGGAAAATTCCCTTCATTGTCTGCCATTATGGCGCTCGCGGCGTCGGTAGTAGTCGTGTGTATTATTATTTTTATGGCGCTCGTGGCGCAAAGGTACACTAACGTATACGCGTGTTTTATGGCGTTTTTAACATCTGAAAAGGCACACACTGTACTCGTTTGCGGGAGTAGGGTTTTCCCCGCAAGAAGGAGGTAAGGGGGGGCATGATTTCTGAAATGCACGGTAGCAAAGCGCGGTAAAAGTTGACCTTTCCAATATATGCACGAAGTTCTCTGATTGTTTTTGGATTGTCACAGTCAATTATATCCTTCACTTTCTCGGGGTTTGGTCTCATAGCATCTTTATTTATAACAAATTCAAGATAGTCTAATTCTCCCACTTCTATCTTGCACTTATTCGGGTTCAACCTAATATATAGGTACTGCAATCTCTGTAGTACTTTTTCAAGCAGTATTTTGTGTTCTTCCTTTGTTTCAGTAATAATCAGAATATCGTCCATATAGGCATGGCAATGTTCTATGTCGGAGAGCAAAATATTTACTAATCTTTGGAAGGTAAATGGTGAACTGATGAATCTCATCGGAAGGCATGTGTAGGTAAAGGTGCTAAGATTGCTCGTTATAGTAAAGTATTTTTGGCTGTCAGGATGCAAGGGGATGGCATAGAAGGCTTGAGTTAAGTCAATTTTGCTGAAGTATTTACATCCTTTCAATGAAAATAAGGAGTCTGGGATGTTTGGCAGTCCAAACACATCTGGTTCAGCTATTTTATTTAGCTCTCTGAAATCTGAAATCTGAAATCAAACTAACTTTGTTATTTTCTTTTTCGAGAATTGAGAGCGGAAGTGTCCAATTCGAATTTCTTTTTAAAAGCCCTGTTGTTACCAACTGATTGAGCACTGCTCTTGTTTGGGAGTATAGTTTATGGGGGATACGCCTGGGTTTTATACGAATGGCCTCCCTTTTTATATTGGCCTCGAAAGGATAAGTGTTTGCCAGCACTTCTAAAATTCTCTCAGGGATGATAGGGCTTTCTTTGTTTACCGTTTGGTTTGAGGTCTCTGTTGCCTCTGCGGTGCTTGCATTGCTCTTTTTTCCTTTATATTTTTCAAATATTTCTGCCCATCTGTCTCTCTGTTTTGTATTTATATGGTTATTTTCTGTTACATAGGGGTTGAGGAAGGGTTCTTTGTATTTATAAATTACATCATTTAGTAACAGAGGGCTAGTAGGTAGGAGAAGAGGGTTGATAGGAAGGTTTTTAGAGTGAAACAATGCGTCTCGGAAAACCCCATGCACATGCAGTTGTTTTCAATTTATATCATTAGTTAAGTTACCAGTATTATTTGTTACTGGGTGTATCAAGATATCATGCTTAAAATCTATCCCCAAATTATATTTTTTCTAAAACGGAAGGCCCAAGATATTTATCTTTATATTTGCAACATAAAATGTATCTATAAATTTTCGCTTTAGACCAATATCTAACTCTAGAGTTTTAATATCATAAATGAAATATTTTGTACTATTTGCTGCTAAGATATAGCCATGGGCGAAGTATGACTTTCAGGGGAATATCCAATATTGGAGATTTTGGGACCCCATTTTAGCCCCCACCTAAAAATAGACATGAAATTCTTAATTTTCAGACAATTTTGATAGGGAAAATAGCAAACCGCAGCTTTTTTATTTATTTTTTTTACCTCTAAAACGTCATTTTCGGGTGTTTATCTGTGTCTGTAGTCATAGTTTTGGTATTTTCATTTTTTCAGAACTAATTTTTGACATTTTTCGTATCGTCAACTTCTACAATTTTTCGAAACGACTTCAAACTTGAAATATACATAGATGGGTTACGCACAAAATGCACGAAGTTTTTTTGATTTTTGGAAAATTGTGCCCAGCAATGTCGAATTTGAAAACCCACTTTTTTTTTTTAATTGCTGAGCACAATTTTCCAAAAATCAAAAAACTACTTCGTGCATTTTTTTGCTTATATAAACATATTTCAAGTTTGGCTCATTTCGAAATAGTATTAATGTTGAGGGGAAATATTCAAGCTATTTTTGATACCTGCTAGGAAGTATAGACAGTAATAATAAAGAAATTACAATTGTTGCAGAAAGACAAAAAATATGTATACACCATCAAAATTGTCTGAAAATTAAGAATTTCATGTCCATTTTTAGGTGGGGGCTAAAATGAAATAGGGTCCCAAAATTTCCAATATTGAATCTTCCCCTTCAATTGCATTTGCGATTGCAACATTGATTTCCGATCCGGTGTCAAGAATATAGGCCTGTTTATTTATGCTGTTTATTTATAGCTTTAGATCGAAAACATCACAAGGTTCATTACCTCTTCAGCTTCGTCATGCTTAGTCATATGCGCGCAAGAGCGCCACTCATTTTCTGACTTTTGAAATGCTAAGGTAGGTAAATCCGCTGCAATGCCTTCTCTACCTTCTACTAAGGATTTACTGGCAGCATGAAAATTAGTTAATATTACTCTATTAAAAAATAGGCATTTTTTACAACTTTGTCGGCAATATTTTTAAAATCATTATTGGTCAGTTTGGCTTCCACATTATTCTTATTTGCAACATTAGAAGTTGAATCATTATCGTTAACATTATTATAATCCATATTAGGTTCATTACTATTTGTTGTAAGATTAACATTTTCATTAATTACAGGCAAATTTTCATTATCATCACTGCTATTTATGTTTTCAATTTCGTTATTATTATTATTATTATTATTATTATTATTATTATTATTATTATTATTATTATTATTATTATTATTATTATTATTATTATTATTATTATTATTATTATTATTATTATTATTATTATTATTATTATTATTATGTTACAAATATAGGTTCACTACTATTTGTTATAAGATTAACATTTTCATTAATTACAGGCAAATTTTCATTATCATCACTGCTATTTATGTTTCCAATTTCGTTATTATTATTATTATTATTATTATTATTATTATTATTATTATTATTATTATTATTATTATTATTATTAAACACTTCAATTTTTGGATTAAATGAAACTTTTTTATACTTTAACATATTTATCCGACCGCCTACGTGTTGAAATTCAAGCGGTCTCTCTAGGCGTTTCCCGCCTGGGAGGTGGGGGCAGGTTACGATAAAGTCCTTTCCCCCTGATTGGGGTAAAGTAAGGTATACATTGGGCAGTCAACTGATTCACATGTGTACGCCCTATATAAGAATCTTCCATGGTAATAGCATAAGTCTGCTGTAGGTCCGCTCACAGCGGCGTTGTCAAATCTACGGTGCCGCCCTGTGCTTCTTCCTCTTCGTGAGTGGCGTTCATCAGCTGGTAGCCGTGGTTCTTGCACAATATGGGACACGGTGCCTGCGACCTCCTTAACGATCTTCATAAGCTCTGTTAGCTGTTCGAATATTTTCTCTTGGGCGGTTAGGGCTAAGTCAATTTTTCTTTCGCTTTCGCGGGAAAGACTCTGCCTTCTTGTTGACTCAGACTCGTAAGTTTCTTCTTCCCGCCTCATGTGATTCAGACTCCCCCAATAGGCATCCTCCCTTGGGAGGGGGGGGCGAAGGTTGCGATCCTTATGTACAAAATTTTTAAACAAGTCACCAGCGACTCGTACCATTTTGTGTATGTTATTCTCCTCAGCGAGGGTATATAAGCTCATCTGAAATGAAGTTGGTAACTCCACCATAAAGAGCTCTTGCGCAAATTTGTGATTGCTTTCGACGAACAAGTCAAAATTCTTGTAACCCAAGACGTCTTTCACTCTGTTTATATACTGACTTGGAAGTTCGTTTCTTTCCATACCTTTCTTGAACACATCTCGGTCTTCTCGGACTCTTTGCCTAACTGACATCTCAGACTCTCGGACTCTCTGCCTAAGCGCTGGCATGTAGGTCTCCTCTATATTGTCCAATAATAATTGATATGTGTTCGATTGCAAGGGAAATTTGATTGAAGATACCATGGTATTTGGCAAGATGGAAGCTAATAAGCTCACTCTCTCATTTCCATCATCAATGCTGTTCAATTTGAAGACAGCGGTTACAGCGCTCAACCACGAGACGATGCCATATGCATCAAAGTTGGAATTTGACTCGGCGTGAGAGTGCTATATTGCTTTCGCTGCGACCGGTTTCCTCGCTGGCGCTTGGCTTGAGTCGCTGAGTTAGAGGTAGTTGACTTTGGGGAGTCAAATTGCTCTCCTTCCGAACATGAGGAGTGAAAGTCTCCTTTGGTGATGGAGAGGGATATTTGATGCTCCCCTCGCTTTTGGGGAGGACGTCTTGGTTCGCGTTGTTTTCAGGCGCAGAAAGAGCTTCCTTGTTTCTGCCATTTTTTCTGATAAAACAAAGGGCGTTTGTGCTTTGGCGGGCAGGATTTTAGGGTTAAAGTGAGATTATATATATATATATATATATATATATATATATATATATATATATATATATATATATATATATATATATATATATATATATATATATATATATATATATATATATATATATATCTTTCTTATATATATATATATATATATATATATAAATTTTGAGTCTCTCTCGTTTGTTGTGCCGGTTCTACTGTAACGGCTTTTCTCTGCATAAGAGCTATTGTTTTTATTTTTATTTTTATTTCGCAAAGTTTATTAATTTCACGTAAGCAGTAAAAATGTTTTGTCACAACTTTTTAGAGACACTTTATTTTTTCTTTATTTATCTTTATTGTCACAAGCACTTACGTTTCGCACAATTAATTATCATCATTAATATTAATCACTTTATAACTGATCACACTGTTTATTAATAGCGCTAATTAGGCTACATAGAAGGTTTTTTTTCTATTTTTAGAAATTCACTAATGGGTCACACGGGGTCCACCAAAAGTCTGAACTGAGATACTCAAGCCCTTAATGATTAATTGGAGTGATTAATAAAAGGTGGCGTGATTTAGTTCTTTATTAAACAATGAAATATTGATTATTGTGCAACAATTGAAATATTGAAATGCCATGTGCCAATCGGGCACTATGAATGGAATAATTTGAATAAAGTAAGAATGTTTTTAAATTACACAAAGTATTCTTTATAAAACCTATCACTAATACAAACCTTGGACTTCTCTTGCTGAAGTCTCGGAACGGAGTCCCGATCATGGCCAGTGGCTTGTCCCCTGAGGGCCCATTGATCGTTACATTCAAATCTGGCCCCGCCCTCTTGGGGGTGGGTGCCTTCAACAGTTTTTATACAATGCTCTTAGTAACAAGTTATAATGGTATACATTAACGGTTTCTTTACAAAAGTACACATGGAAGGTATTATGTCCGCCTTCCTTACACAAAGGTGTACAGAATCTTTATGCACGCATGGTGGTGCTTACATGCCAATGTACCGAACGAACTCTACGAAATTATTTCATAAATATATATATATATATATATATATATATATATATATATATATATATATATATATATATATATATATATATATATATATATATATATATATATATATATATATAAATATAATGTATATGAAAAATAATGATAAGAGGTTAGGCAATTGAAGGGAACTACCATACTGTTCATGAGTTGCACAATTATATGTACTAAAATCTGCATGAAAGAACCAAGTTAAATAATAATAATATTATTAATGGTGGTAAAAGTGATGGTGATTGTGATGGTAGTGATAATGATAATATTAATAATAACACCCCCTCCTTGAATAGGGCCCTGCCCGTGAGTGGTGGTGACATTTGTAAATATATATATATATATATATATATATATATATATATATAAATATATATATATATATATATATATATATATATAACTTCTATATATCTCTAGTATATGTATATGTATATATAATAATGATTCATGTAACATATAACTTTTTAATAAGATAATTCTAATATAAGAATAATAATATGTATATAATAATATAATTTAAAATAATAATAATAATAAAAATAATAATAATAAATAATATCATAATAATAAATAAAAATAGAAGTTTATAAAAGTTTTATAAAAATTAAAATAACGATAATAATAATAAAATTTAGTAATAATAATAATAATAATACATAACAATAAAAAATAATAATGCATGCCTATAATAATCTATAATATTATAATAATCTATATAAAAATATATATATAGGATAATATATTTATCTGAATATGTATATTTGTCTTTATAGTATTGATCTAAGATGTAATAATAATAATATCAACCAACAATAATATAATAATAATAATATAATAATATATATATATGTATATATAAATATATGTATAATAATAATAATATATATGTATATATGTATATATATAACATATAATATATATATATAATAATATATATGTATATATAATATATAATATAATATCTTCAATATTAATAATAATATATATATAATCTATATAATAATAATATAATATATATATAATAATATAAATAATATAATATATATATAATATATATAACATATATATATATATAATAATAATAATAATAATATATATATATATATATAATATATGTAATATGTATGTATATATATATATAATAATATAAATAATAATAATAATATGTAATAACCAGTATTTTTCCATTATAATAACCAATAATAATATATATAATAATAATATATATAATATAATAATAACCAGCATATATATATATATATTTCTTTAACCTTCCTCCACTTGTAAGAAATGTAACATCAATATAACCCCTAAAAATGTAAACTACTTTAACACAATATCATTTATTCTTTAAAACGGGTGGAATCCTATATAAATTGGCTCTCCACCCACTCTTATAATACAAAAATGTCCGTCATATCTTCACAATTACTTAGAGCTCTTAGAATCTGTAGTCCTGCTGAGCTGGAGGGAGAATTGGATCACATCAAAGGAGTCTTTTCTAAACTGCATTACCCAAGTAAAATCTTTCACAAAGCACTAAACAGAGCAAAGAAATCGTTCTGCAACAGTCTGCAGGACAACACGGTCACAGCACCTAATATTTATATCAATATACCAACAGATGGTCTCCATAAATACAGATACCTTCTACCACCGAACATACAACCTGTGAAAAACAACTAATTTAAAGACATCCCTTCAATGCAAAAACATTGCAGACTCCAATTCCGCTCAGCCCATCCCGGGAATTTACAATATTGGTTGCACAGGTTGTCCTAACACATATATAGGACAATCGGTC
>JABUQX010101796.1:0-15000 GCA_015478945.1 Trachelipus rathkii
GGGGCCCCCCTTGAAGAAGATAGCACTGCCGGGGGGCAGCCACCTTGGAGGGCATAAGAGGGGGGACACATCGACCAATCGACCCATCGAAGTAGGTACTTGGGGCGAGAAACACATCAGCATACGACCTGAAGGGGGGAACAGACTCTACGCTGAGGAGGAGGGGTACTATGAGAGACACCAGGCAACTGCTGGGAGAATGGTTGAGGGGGGAAGAGCGAACGACGGAGTGAAGAGGATTCAGTCATCACGTAAAGTCTGCTATAAGGAGGGAGAGATGAAATTCCCACCCGCTGGAGCCACAGAGTGTCCGGGGAGTAATCCGCGCTTGCGAGTTTATTAAACCCACAGGATTTAAGTTGGAATTGTGGCGAGTGTGCCCCTTATCAAAAATAACAAAAAGATCATGGCACCCAATTGTCCATTGACACTGGCCCAAGGAGCATCCAACAGGGGGGAAGTACTTACAGGAACCGACCATGGCCGTATTGCCAGCAGTTGAAGCAACGCCGTACGAAACACGTATTGAGACACTGGATATATAACATGGCCTATAATCACCTTAGATGGAAGAGGGCCTTTGTACTTCAGGCGCAGCGTCTTGGAAGGGAAGTTAGGACCCCCTGGAGAGCCCCCAGAACAGCCCAATCTCATAACCCCCCAATCTCATAACCTCCAACAAAGTGCTGCCCTCAAGGTCATAAGAACAGATATTGGAGAGATCTTGCAGAAAAGTATCATCTTCCTCTATTGGCCCAATTTTCCCATAGGAAAATATGTAAAGAAATTTAGTAAGAAGCACTAGGGGACCCAGCATTTAACAGGGAAAGTCCCCAAAGTAACTATGTCCGCAGGGGAACCCGTAGTACTTTCTAGAAGGAAGGAATGGAGAAGAAACGAAACCTCAGCACCCCCCCAAGGGAATGACGACAGGGCCTCTATTAGGTTAATTTTCCAAAAGGGGAGTCATTTAAGAGAGCAGTAGCTCTAGAGGGTTTAGTAAAGATACAAGTCCCATCCCTACTCTGCACAATGATTATCACCTCAGAGGAACCCAAGGTAGTAGACTGATCTGTTGTACCCACATCTACCCCATCCCTATCCCCCCTCTTCACCTCTTTGGGTGCAGGTGGAGCCAAATCCCCCACCGTTACACCCGCAACACTACCACTCCTTTTCCGGCCATCCACACCCGGGAAAGACTCCTCCATCTTAACTCCTTCCATCCGAGAAGAGGGGCGTCCTCCCATCACTGGGAAAAACCAAAAACCGAAGGTCTAGGCTATCGCCTAGCCTTTACCTATAGTAAAAAAAAAAAAAACATAACCAAAAATGAACAAAATCATGATAAAATAAAAACAACATATAAATAAAAAAAACAAATATAAATGAAGTAGTCCCACCCCCGATAACATTGAAAATGAAAATGTACAATTAATGCGTACTTAGCAAACTCTCACTTAGGCACAGCGGAAATATGCCACAAAGCAAACACCCACAAGATCCACAGCGGGAAAACCCAAATGCTTATCGAGAACCTGAATTAGCAGTAGCCCTAAAAGCAAGCACGATGGTTCCACTAATTTTTTTATAGAAAGCTGTGCGGAGAACATTTAAACTTTGAGAGCTCGAACGTTTCTCTGACCTTATATTTATTTGGTAATTTTCATGGGGAAAATTATTAGTTTGTTTAGAGATATAAAGATAAAGTAGATGAAATTTATAAGTATTATATCTGTATGCTTGGAATAAAAAAAAAGCGAATATTAATATATAATTGTATGTTTTTATAATAATATATATATGATATATATATAGCTGTTTTATATAATTAAAAAAAAAAAAAAAATTTATAAAAATCTAATGGGAGTTTTAACCTTTGAGAGGCTGTAACTTTTTTTCCTACAGAGAGCCATGATTTTCATTATTCTTTATTATTTTTTTTTTAGTGTGATTTTCATTAAAATCGGGGGTTACACCCCTCTGCACTTAAACTTCAAATAATTTACTGAAACATTTTTATACATTAAATATTTATACTTTCAATACAGTATTTATATTAATTGGACTTCAACTGGACTCCCTAATTACCTGTGTTTGCTTATTTTGTGTTCATTATGTCGTCTGTAAAAGTACTTTAACTAAATTTTAACTTTAAATACTGGAAGTGGACTAGGCGTATGCTATGTAAGTTATTGATGAGCCCTAGGGTGCTGTGTGGTTTCTGCATGAGCATGTTGGGTGACTGGTTCTATTTACTCTAGTTGACTGATGCAGTCTCGATAGGCCCATCTGGCTTTTTACTGTCTAAATATTTTCAAATGTTGTAGTGTGGTTAGCATAGGCTATACCTTAGCTATGCTTATTTCATTTGATAGTTGTTGTATATATTAAACTTTAATTTGTGCAAGATATTGACAACCTTGGTTTAAAGTTTTGCATGTTGCATGGGCTGGGTGATTATCTACTTTAGCTTGACTGGGACAGTCTCGATAGGCCCATGTAGCCTCTTACGGTATCTTTATTTCCTGTGTTCCTAATAGCAATTGGGCCTTAGGCCTAGTTACTTACTTTTAAAAAATAATTATGTATTGTTTATAGACTATCAGGGTTTAATAATACAGATTTGATTATTTTCCATGACAAAGAACTGAATAAAAAAGTACAAACTACAAACTGAGAAAAATATTCAAACTTTGGGCCCTAGGGCACCAAGAGAATAAATAATAGGATTGCACAAAAACTATCGATTAGCAAAACTATCGATAAGTTTTAACGATTATTGAAGGTTGAAACTTGAAACATATTTGCGATAATTTATAATCAATAGTTTTTCCCGAATATCAGCGATTCGATAATTTTCCGATATGCTTTTTGTTTGATTTTAAAACGTTAAGCTGTTTTCGTTTTTGCATTTGTGCTTACGAAACGTAAGTAATGCTAAAGTTTACCTTCGTTTTTGTCAAATTTAGCACAAATTTAGGAAAATGCTCACCGAACGTAAGGAATTTCCTAATTTCTGTAAGGTTGCTATTTCCCGTGCTTGCCGAATTTAGGAAAATGCTTATGAAAAAATGTAAACAAACAAGATGGCGGCGTAGATGTCCGTTTGATTTGATGTTGTTTCGTTCATAAAATTAGCTTAAATCTAATTTCTAACTTCAAGTGACAAAAACGATAACGGCTTAAGCCGTTATCGTTTTTGTCACTTGTGCTTACGCTCGATAAGAAATGCTAACTCAGTTTTAGCACGAATAAACGAACGTTTGTTTACAAATATTTTGATCAGCTGTTGTGATGGAGCACGTGATGTTGGAATAAACGGAAATAAAAAAAAAAGTAGCAAATGGTTTATATTACAAATAATTGATCAATTATTGCAATGGAGCTTGTCGATTTGGAAAAAATTAGATATAAAGCTAATTTTATGAATGAAACATTCATCAAATCAAACGGACCTACTACGCCGCCATCTTGTTTGTTTACATCTTTTCATAAGCACTTTCCTAAATTCGCACGGAAATAGGAACCTTACAGAATTTAAGAAATTCCTTACGTTTGGTGAGCATTTTTCCTAATTTGTTTAAATTGCAGAAACAAAAGCAAACTCGATTATTTCTTAGATTTCGTAAGCACAAATGCAAAAACGAAAACGGCTTTATATTTCGCCTTCGGTGAATAAACTGAATATAGCCGTCATCTTTGAGTCAAAGCTCCTTGTAGACGGCCACTGGCTGGAAATGGCTTCGTAGAATGCCAGTGACTGATTTTATGGCTTCTTTCGTTTAGCGTCAAAGAACGGTACCTGAAAGGTTTTTCCTACATCAGCTGTTTTTTGTTTACCTTCAACATGCGCCTGGATGGTGTAGTGATATTTCTGATGATGAGGTTTTAATTTCCAGGAGAAAGAAGTATCGGCAAAGGATTCAAAACACTACGATTACCTTACAAAATATGGTTAGTACTCCAATAAACAGCTCTCAAATGCAAAGTGCTGTTATTGCATCTTCTTTCAAAAGGTATGTTTATATAATGTTCTGTAAATAACATTGTATCTGCCATAATATATAATAGAAATGGGACGATAGGAAAGAAGCCATTAAATTATAAAAAGTATATCTCTGTATACTATATTATATATATATATAATATATATATATATATATATAGATCAGTGCGGATGAACATATATAAATAACGCTAATATATTATATAATAATATATATATTATATATATAGATATAAAATCAGAGCTGGCGCGGCCCTATAAATGTTTTGTGGAAGTTGGGGCGCCCTGCCGCCTATCCGACTAGCGCCTATATTTTGTCACATCAATGCGCCCGGCTATGCGCCTTTGCGCCTGCGAATTTTGCCGGTCGGTGCCTGTTCGCTAAATTTATTGCAAAGTAAACTATTAGCGCGATAATAAACAGCATGGCTTTTGTAAGAAGAAAACACATTCATATTTTTTTAATTAAAACATAAACTATATCTACACGTCTCTTCTCTCCTGTCCTGTGGTCATGTTTCCAGAGATCACACGATACGCAGAAGTTGCAAATTTTCAGAGCCGTAGTTGCCAATTTATGTAGTTAAGAACTAAAGAACTAGTTTATAGAGAGCCATAATTATATATGTATATATATATTATATATATATATATTATAAAGTAACTTATAATATAGAGTATATGTATATATATATATATATATATATATATACTATACTATTATATATATATATATATATATAATATACATATAATTATATATATAATATATATAATATATATATATATTTATCCAGAGCTGGCGCGCTATATTTTTTCGAGGTCCGTCATCGGCTATTCGGCTTTGCCACCTAACTAGTGCGTCGTCGGCTATCCGACTGCATTTTTGAAAACCTCAGTGCGGCATTAACTATGCGGCTATTCGGCTATCCTACGGCGATACCGTTAAATTACAAAGTAAACTTTTGCGCGATAACGAAAGCATGCCTTTACATTTTAAACCTTTTATAAGATAGTAAAACAGATTTATTTAATTTTTTTATTAAATGTTAACTACATAAATAGTTAAATACTTTCATAGCTATAGGTCCTCTTCCTCCTCCATGTCCTCCTGGCTAATCACTTCCTGCAGGAGGTCCATATTTCCTTTGAGGAAAAGAAGGTCCTCAAACCTTTCCTCCTTCAAGGACGATCTCTTGGCCCTGAGGATGTCCCCACCCGCGCTGAAGCACCTCTCCACAGCTGCTGAACTAGGAATGGGGGTATTATATTTTATAAATAGATCTATCCATATCTCCCTATGCTGGTTGGGGAAACAGGAACAGCTCGGATCTTCTTGAGAGGGCACCCACTCCTCCATGGACTTTCGTATGACGATTTCCACATCCTGTTGCTGGCTTGCTCTGCGTACCAATACTCTAGAAAACAATTTACTGAATAGGAGTGCGTCTGAATTGTGGGGTTCTTTTTCTGTTGGCTGGCCAAGCTGACGCTGCTGCTGTTTCTCAGTGGGTTTGATGGAGTCCCCTATCTTCCGGGTAATCCTGTCCCCGATCTCCTCCACCATGTCAGGTGCAATGCTTTCTAGGGCCTTAAGGGTGAAGGAGGGGTGAAGGGCAGTGGCCATAAGGAGATCCCTATTCTGAAAGAGGTGGCCAAACCTCTTTTCATAGCCACTGAGGAGGGCCTGTACTAGTGGCCTTGCATACACAAGATGAATATTTTCACTCTTCTCCTCAAGGCTGGTCTTCATCAACCAAAGTTGGGGTAGGAGGGTGCCCATGTATGCCCTTTTCTCCCCCTGAAGCATATCAAGACACTGCGCCACAGGCTGCATGACCAATGTGTACTCGTTCATGACCTGAAAGAGTGAAAATTAATATATTGCTTAGTTACGTAAGCATAATTGATTATTAATAAAAATACGGGAGCACGAGAGCGAGGTATCTGTATGGAATAGGGCGAATAGATCAAGAGTGAGGGTTGTACAGATGGACAATCTGAGGGCGTTCTTGGCAGTTAGGAGATTGGATAAGATGAGGAACGAGTTTATCATGGAAGCGTGTCTTGCGGGTAAGGGAAAAGACTGCCAAATTTGATGAGGATTTTGTAAGATGGTTTGGACATGTGGAGAAGGTGGAGAACACCATATTGGTTAAGAAAGTGTATAAGAGCACATGTGAGAGTGTTTTGCCTGTCGGACGACCGGAAAAAAAGGTGGATATATTCAGTTAGAGATTGTTTACGAAGTAGCGATATGAGTGTTGGGCAAGCAAGAGCGATGGTACAGGTACAGAACAGGGATTAATGGAGGGGGTTTGGGTTTGTGAGGAGATTTATAATTTAATAAATTTATTAAATTATAAATAAAAATATTAAAAGAGCAATTGCTACTTTAAAAATACTTTATATTTACCTCGACGTCTACCTCTGTGAGAGGGGAACCTCCCTTGGGCTGCTTGATGAGGATGGTGTTTATGGCATCCATTTGGTTTTCGACCCTTAAAACCTCCAGAAGGACCATCACACTATCATATAGGGAGTTCCATCTGCAGAAATAAATATAACTTTATATAAAATATCAAAAACTTATAAAATGAACTTGTCTATAATTAATCGGCAACAATTTCTTACGCTAAATTTCTTTTTTTAATAGTAACTACTACTACCTTGTCACCACAGGAGTCTTCAGTTTTCTTTTGGCGACAATCTTGATCTGGTTGGCCACCACTGGGGCCCTGTTCTGAAGGTTCCACAGGGCCTGGATCTTAGCTATGGTCCTCCTCCACTGTGAGCCCCCCTTGCTCCAGCCCTGTATATCACTCACATCTGTTGTCGCCAACAGATTGAGTGTGTGAGCACTGAAACAATAAGATATTTAATTCAAGAAATTCAAAGATTATTAGTTAAATCTTAAATGACAAATCTTTATTTGTTAATACTTATTACTTAATAATATTATTAATATATATTAGTAGCATTTAGCACTAGTTTTCGCGAATTCTAAGTACCTGCAGCGGTGTTGAGGCGGCAGACTTGGGTTGTCACCCTCAGCCCTCAGGAGCTCCTGGAGATCCACAATCTCCAAGTCAGGATAATCAGGGTCCATAGGAAGGTTCTCCTGGTCCTGGTTGGACTCACCAAAGGCGTTGAAGGCTGCCACGTAGTTGGTGCCATTGTCCGTAGTGGTGGCCTTCACCTTACCGTGGATGCTAAACTCATGATGAATCTCTGTGATTAGTTTCCCCAGTAACTGGTGAGTTTGCCTTTCCTAAAGACAATAATTTTATTGTTTTAGTCTGTAAATTAAATAATATTTACACCTCATATGTTCTTATGGTTATGAGACTAAGGTATAAAATGACAAAATTTAACTTTTTAATTTTCTTACCTTCACCTCCCTGACCGCCAAAGTTGCATGGCACCTTTTGAGGTTGACCCTGTCAATCCAGTGGACTGTCATTCCCAAGAAGGACCTATTGTGGGCGGTCCAACTGTCGGCTGTAGTGGCCACCCACTTCTGGTGGAAGAGGTTGTTTATCAGTCGAGTCTTCCCCTTTTGCATCAGCTTTTCAATATCCCTGCTCAAAGTCCTCCTTGAGGTGGGATGAAACTCGGGATTAATGAGGTAAAACATCTCCTTCGTGTAAGGATCATCAGCTAAATCCAGTGGCATCATTGAATGAATGAACCACCTAATGATGAAAAAGTAATTAAGTTAATAAATCAATATATTTTAAATTTTTAATAAAAATATTTTTAAAACGTGAAGACGCTAAGTCGCTCATATACCTATTTAAAAAAAATTGAGTTCAATTAAAATAACTAATATTATGTTTCTGAATTTTTTCACCTGGTGTAACCTTGTCTTGCTCTCTGCTGGCTGAACTTTGACCTGAAGCTCTCATCCAGAGACATCTGACGCTTGCGAGACTCACTCTCCCTTGAACTGGAGCGACCGCGCTTGCTAAGCCCTTCAATGGCTGCAGAGAGGTGAGGGAGAAGGTCATTGTGCATCTGGTATATAAAAATAATACAAACTTTAATTACAAATTTTTTAATTTTCTTTGATAACATTTGTATAAAGTATCAAGACTTTATACAAGAGTGTTTAAATCTTGATAACTAATTAACTAGCAACACCAGTTAGTTGTTGTGATCTTATCTAAATTATTTAATTAATAATTATTTAAACTTACATGCTTGTAATGCTGCTTGAGGTGGGACCTTGTCTGGGTGCTGTAGGAAAGCCCCTTCTTCCCTTTGCAGGCAGGATGTTTACACTTGGCAACACCAGTGTGAATCTTCCTAAGAGACACCCCATCAACTTTCTCATCAGTCCTCAAAAATTTTTCAAAGATGAAGAAACTGAAATAAATAGAAGTTTTTAATTTTTTTGAATTTGACTATTGTAATTTCATATTTAAATGTTCAATCATGAAAAAATTCAAAAAAAGTTAATTTACTAGATTTTATTTAAAGATTTAATTTGGTTACTTTATAGTCTTTACTCTTTACTATGCTCTTTAGTCTTTAGTCTTTAGTCTTTACTATAGCATGGAGGCGAGTTTCTTACCTCTCAAGAGTGAGCAAATAGCTTTTCAACTCTTTGACGGCATCCTCGTTGCCCTCTTGGCCTTGGTTTCCAGGATCCCTCGTCTCCTCACAATCAAGGGTTACAGTGACAGGATCAGTAAGAGATCTTTGGCTGTCCATGTCACAGCTCTCATTTAAAATGGGAGAGCTGCTCCTTAAGCTACTACTGGCAGCGGCTGAACTGTCTCCAGAAACAATTATTAATCCCTATTATCATGATTTAATTATTTTAAATAATTTTATGTTTATACTTTATACAAATAATTCATTAAATTTCATATCTGAATAATTAATAATCTAATTAATATATATATATATAATATATATATATATAAGATATATATATAGTATATATATATTATATATATTATATATATATATATATATATATATACATATATATATATATAATATATATATATATATATATTATATATAGTATATATATAATATATTTATATATCTATATATATTATATTATATATATATTATATATATATATGTAATATATAATATATATATATAAAATATATATCTATATATAATAATAAACTATTATATATATATATATATATATATAATATATATTATATATATAATATTATATCTATATATTATATTTGCTTATATATATATTTTACTAGTAATTAATTACTTAGTAACTAGTACACTAAATCAGTAAATTAGTAATCAAAACAATTATTACTTAATTACTTAGTAACATAATAATAATATACTAATCTAATAAAATAAACATGACAAAAACATCACAAAGGAATTTTGAATAAAACTGCTTGTTTAAAACAGGTTGCACTTTTCTTCTTTTAGCTTTTGACACATCTTATTCGTATTAGTATAGAACTAAGACTGAAAATATTATTACACACTTATCACTACAATGCCACGCCTTTTTCATACCAATATAAAACCCGTTTTCGAAAGTGACTTGTCATCAGGGAGAACGGAGTTAGGGTTCACTTAATTAATTTAAAAAAATTCCATAGCCGAAACGATAGCCGCGGAAAAAAATGCAGTGCGTCAGTTGGCTTGTCGACTATTAAAAAAAATTTCGCTACGACTACGCTATAAGAATTGAATAGTGCGGCGTAAGCTAGTTAGCCGAATAGCCGAAAATCGTTGGGGCATGCCTTATTTATACTTTTATACTATTATATATATATTATATATTTATATAAAATAGTCATAGTATATATATATATATATATATATATTATATATACTTTCTCTTATATATATATATACTATATAATTATAATATATATATATATATATCATCTATATATATATATATATATAATATATATATATATTTATATATTATTTATTTATATTCATTATGATAATGCTTAATTTTTTTTTTTTTTCATTACAAACCTAATCATGGTCCTCTAATAATATCATAGTATTTTTGTATAAATATATGTAGATAACACATTCATTAATTTTTTTAAATAAAAATAAAATCTACTGCTTAAAAATAAAACAAATGATATTTTAAAGAAACTTCACACGTCATCTTTTGTTAACAAACAATTTTTAAGGAGAACGAAAGATACATTTTTGATAATCTTAAAAGAATTTTTCTCCTACAAGATTATTATCTTATTGTAAATTGGTCTCTTCATGTTTATGTTGATTTACATACTTTGCTTATGGACAGTTCAATTATATTTGAATAACTTATTCTGAATTTTTCTTGGTTATTACCATATTTTGAAATATTTGCTTATATGTACAACATATTCTTGAACTCTTGCTTAGTACCGATTACTTAATACTTTAATTTGGTCTCATGCATATGAGGTTTACATTATGTTTACTAGAATATCTGGCATTCTTGCTGGACTTCATTTTTGATTTATTTATTTATATTGCATGTTGCTCTGATTGAAAATTTGTTTTAAAAATTGCTTACACTTTGAACACTGCTTCCTTAATTTTGCTTTCAGCAAATTCTTCTTTGTCCGGTGTTGTTAGAAAATATTTTATCTTGACTTAAACCTAATCCTATTTTGCTATAGCTATTTTCGATGAAGAATAGATTTAAATATATGGCTTGTAACAAAAAATCTAAGGAATCTTGTCCTCTAATTTACACTATGTTTTAGAGATTTTGGTTTTGGAAATATATATTTTTGTTTTGCAACAAACAAGGTGAGCTTTAAAAGATATAAACAAAACGCACTTACAGAAATGGTTCAGAAGCGGCATGTTAGAGGCCATGATAACCTACCTATAATCTATAAATAATTTACACTAATATTAAAGTCTAATCTTCTGAAGAATTAATTATAAGTAATTTATTAATTTAACCTTTAAGCAAATAGTTTCTGGTTCAGTGCTTATTACTGAAGATCTCAAATTTAGTAATAGAAAGAGCTGTTCCCAACGTAATTAGGCCAGGATCTATTCTATGCTATTTTATTCTTCCCACCTCTAACTCTATCTCTCTAAGCCTAGTTTTAGTTTTGGGCCTTTCTCTTACATAGGAGCATTTTAGAATCCCAGCAAATAACTACATTTTTTAATTTCGAAAAGCCTTATACTTTACAAGGCGTCGCTCCAAGTTTATTTCTTGGAAATCATTACTTAAAACTCATTATCTTTATATATATATATATATATATATATATATATATAAATATATATATTCTAATAATATTATATTATATATATATATCACTATATAATATATAGTATATATATATATATGGTGAGTTTTTACTTTATTTGTTAACTTTAAGCAAATAGGCTAGATTTGAATAATTTTATAATATAGGCGACTCCATCTTACAGGTGTGAGCAGTTCACTCAACTTATACATGCACATTAGAAAGCTCTGCAAGAATATTTCTATTAATATATATATTATTAATCATATATATATATATATATACTTAATTATATATATATATATATATATAATATATTATATATATATATATACTATATATATAAAAATTAATATATATATTATATAGTTAACTTATTATATATATATATATATATACCGAGGTGGGCACGATCCGTATCTCCGTTTATCCGTTCTAACGGAAACATAGTTTTTTGAGTAAGGACGTCAATCGTAGCTCGTTCTTTTTCCTTTCATGTAAAGCACCGAATAAGTTCCGTTATTTTTTCTCCTTACTTTTTAGTCCGTTACATTTTTGTACGACTCTTTGACTGTTGTAGTCATATATTTGACCAGTCTGTCAAGCTAAAAATAACTTTTTTAATAGTATATATATATAATATAATATATAGTATTCAATAGTATATAATATATTTAATATTATTATAATAATCATAGATATTATATATATATATATATCTATATAATATATTATTATAATATATAATATATATAATTATATATAATATCGATAAAAGCATCATTGTAATATATAAGCAATTAATATAATTTATAATGATATAATATATTCATATATTATATTATAGTGCGTATTTAAGGGATAGGCTGGGTAGGCATTTCCTATCTTATTTTTAAAAAACAAATTAATGATTAGAAAATACTAAAATAAAAAATATATAAAAAAAGGTTGTGAATATAAATAAGACAATCCATAAGAAAAATTATACTATTAATAAGAATCTCAATAAAATATACAAACCAACATTGAGCTACATTTATGCTTTGCTCCCATCCCGTTTTAACTTGCATACGCCATAGGCGTAGCTGAAATAAAATATATCCTATAAACTGCAAAGATAATAATAGGGAGGCGAGCCTCTGCTTACGTCGTACGTTATTCTCATGCGTTACATTACGATTTTTTGTTGCCATAAATAGTTTTTTTTTTAAACCATTTACTTTGAAACGGTCAGCTGATATATTAATATTCATTATTTTGTATTATATATAGTATTTAAAAAATTAAAATTTAATATATATATATATTGATAATACTGATAATATTATATTATGAAATATTATATATAGAGTATATATATAATATTATTATATATCTATATATTAAAATATAAATATTAATATTATATTATATTATATATTAATATATATATATATATATATCTGCCTACCCAATTATAATCTTATTAGCTTTTACTGAATATAATATATATATATATATCATATTAAATATTAATATATATATTAAGTATAATATATATATATATATAATACTAATAATATTATATATTATTATACTATTAATATATATATATAATTATATAAATTATATATAATATATATATATATATTAATATATATTATAATTAATATATATATATATATATATTAAGGGAATAAGGGGAAATCTGCTTAGAATAATGATAAGGATGGTGCTTTTAAAATGAATGAAATGAATGTGACTAGAATGTGGTAGGAACACTTCGAAAATCTGCTTAACATTGGCAGTAATAAAGAGTAAGTGAATGTATGTGGTTTGATGGTGCAAGAAAGAATAGTATTATTGTGATTAGAGTCATTAGGAAAGGCTAGGAGGTATGGGTCGAGCGAAGAAGTTATTGAAGAATGATAATCTGCAGGTATATAGATGAGAAATTACGCGCTTGCAATGTCAAGAATCGACGGAAGGCGAGATGGTGATGATTGGATTTGGAAGTTGTTAAACCAAAGCATTTTTATAGGGTATATGATTTCCGCAGGATTGGAGAGAGAGCATATAGTACCCTTCATTATAAGAGGGTGAGGGAGAGATAAAGATAACTGTAGAATTCACAGGGGAATTAGTTCGCTGATAGACGAGATTGCGATACATATAACTAAAATAGACAGGGTGCCGCTTAGAATGTAGAGGATGGTGGATCAAATCTTTTACATTGAAAACAAATGATTGAGAAATAAGGGAGTGAAGAATAAGGACAGGATCCAATATTTGGTTCTGGCTGAGCCCAATTACCTCACCCCTTCTCATAAAATAGAAAATAAATATATAGGAATTTTTCAGCCGATTTTGAGATCATTATACACCAAAACGTAGCTTTTATATTTGCCTCTAAAAAACGTTCGTCGTTTTAGAAAGTGTTTTTCTGTGGCCGTTGGTACATTCTTCTAGAAATTTTCAAATATTTCATATACCCATGTTTTTTGACATTTTTACTATTCAACTTGAAGATTTTTTTTCGAAATAACTCAAAACTTGAGAGATATACTGCTATAAGATGGGTTCCAGTACCACAAAAGTCAACGTCCATAACTTTTAATTTTTTGAATTTTGTATTATTATTGTCCAATTTCAAAACCCACTTTTATTGGTTTTGAGAAATGAAAATTTGCGATAATTTTTATCCTGTTCGGCGAAGTGGATAAAATTTTCAAGGCTAAATAGAGTCGGGGGAGATGCAACATTTCTTGCTTAGATAAGTTTCTTATGTATATACAGTAGTTTTTGATTTGTTCCACTGGAACAAATTTTTCTATTCAAATAATTTTTTGGGAAATTTTAAAAAAAAAAAAATCTTTTGGAAATTTTTCACAAAAATACTATCTAAGTAAAAAAATATATATTAGTTATAGCCCTGCTTTACAGTCCTCGAAAAATTTTTAATGATGAATGCGGATAGGATAAGATAAAAAATAAATATAAATATTTCACTTTTATCCAAAATTATCTCACAATTTACAGATCCCTAATAAGGTATGAAATATTGATTTTATTTCTCTACATCATCCGATCAACTTTCAAAAATTATTCAGAGAGAGCTTTGTAATAGTCCGGTAACAAGATACATCTTATTTTACAACAGATAATTTATATTTTTTGTATCAGTCGAAAAATTTTTTTTTAAACTTTCAAATTTTTTTTTTTTTTTGAAATTGTTCGAAGAAAAATCTAAAACTAATGCATGTACAAAGAAATATCTAAGTAAAAAAATGGTGCAAACTCCACCGTCTACATATTGCTGAAAATATCATTCAGTTCACATGAATAGGAAAATTATGAGAATTTTTCATTTTAAAAACCCAAAAAAAAGTAGATTTTGAAATTAGGACATTGAGCTGAGCTACAAAATTATCCAAAATACATCAAAACGTATCGTAGTGACTTTTTTTTAGATAATGGACCCATCTATGCATATTCATCAAGTTAAAGTCAATTTCGAAAAAATATCTGAGGAAGGTGATAGTAAATAAATGTCCACAAACAAGAGTTTTGAAAAATTAAAAATTCTTAAAAATAATTATTAATTCATGAAAAACAAACCATAAGCGTACGTATTTAGAGGGAAAATGCTACAGGTTTGGGAGTATGTTTATAGGGGCACAAATTCGGCATGAAAATTCCGAATTTTATGTGCATTTTTAATCAAACCACCCGCCCCACCCCTCCACTCCCACCCTCACCCCTACCCTACCCCCTCCACCCCCC
>JABUQX010101797.1:0-10000 GCA_015478945.1 Trachelipus rathkii
TATATATATATATATATATATATATATATATATATATATATATATATATATATATATATATATATATATATATATATATATAGTGGTACCTTGACATACGAATGCCCCAACTTACGAGATTTCCGAGATACAAGTTATCACTCTGTCGATATTTTGCTTTGAATTGCGAGCTAAAACTTGAGGTACGAGCCGACGTTAAAGACTTTGTGTTTTTGAAAGGAAGCACCCAGAAAAAGTTGCAACTGATCGTGCATCATCAGAGCTACTTAATGACACTTGCCTAACTCATTTCCGAAACATTCTGAAAGGGAGGATGAAACAAACTCCCTTGAAAAAGGTTCTTCTTGAAACGGCTTGCAGGCGTAAGTGAAAAAAGCGTGGCGAAAAAGGCAAAAACCAGTGAAGAAAATTAAGTTAAGCTCAAGTCGTCTGATATCCAATGTAAATATACACTTTATAAAACCAGTTTGTTTCTTTACATTTCTCTTTTATTAGGTTTTTATACAATATTTGTTATTTATAAATACATTTTCTTATTTAAAAACAAGTAACAAAAAAATACTGGCGTGGCATTTTGGGGTTGGAACGGATTAAAGACATTTCAATTAATTTCAATGGAAAAAATTGATTCGATATACGAGCTCAGTAACGGAACGAATTAAACTCTTAAGTCAAGGTACTACTGTATATATATATATATATATATATATAAATATAGAAATATATATATATATATATATATATATATATATATATATATATATATATATATATATATATATATATATATATATATATATTTTATTTTTCACTATGGAATATTTAATGAATTTTGAAAGTGGGGACAACATTGAATAAATCAATTATTTAAATATATAATAATAATAATAATAATAATAATAATAATAATAATAATAATAATAATAATTTAGAGCGACTAAAATTATCTAAACACCTTTTTACACCCAATGCAATTTAATTATTTTTCCAATAGTGTGTTGGCGCGCGCGCGCGCTATCACTTAAAAAATTTACGATACCATTTCATGGTTTTGACAATTTACAACATTTCTAAACAAGTCGACAAAAGTCTAGACTATGTTAAAAACAACGATTTAATTAATAATTACCATTATTAATGAGATACTCTTACCTTCACCAACAAGTAGTAATAATAATAATAATAATATTACCGATGACCATTTTTCTTATGTTGATACATGTCATACTTAGTTCTGAAGAAGGAACCACAGCTGCAAGCAAAAGGTTCTTTTCCTTCGGAATGCATAATAGCTATGTGGGTTCTTAAAGTAGCAGCATCTCGATACATCCTCCTACAAGTAGGGCAAGGCCGAGGTTCATGGAAAGCCAGTTTTCTCTGATATTGCTCTAAAGTAGCTTGAAGATCCTGCTGTGACATTCCAGGAGGGTGTATGAAACCAGGAGGTAATCCTCCACTAAAAGAGGGAGGTGAAGGAGAGCGAGACGTATTATTATTATTATTGCTGTAATTATTTTGAGTCATCCAAGAAGAAAAGGTCATTCCTGTAGGTGAAGGTGTATTATGAAGAGGTGAAAGATTATCAGCTCCTCCTAAAAAAAATATATAAAATATCATTATGTTTAATTATAAAATATATTAATAATATAATTTACCTCCCCCCCCCCACCCAATATTGAAAAATGGTTGCCTATTTATATGAACACAAAGAACCCTCCCCACCCCCACATATAATTTTAAACTGGAGAACCAAAGAATATTGCAGCATACACTCAACATTGGCGAAAAGAAAACACCAAACAATACAAATAGAACTTCAACTCTCTTAACGTTACCCAACAAAAGTACATGAAGTCAGGGAAGGAAGAATGAAGAGAACACTTTTACGGAAAAATAATATATACTTAAGATATATGAACAGTAAAATAAAGTCTTATAAGCTACACATTAGAAGCACTCAAAAACGTTCCTTACCCTAGTCTTGGGGAGTGAAGGTGGGTGATGATAATATATATATATATATATATATATATATATATATATATATAGTTAGTATATATATAAATATATATATATATATATATATATATATATATATATATATATATATATATATATATATATATATATATATATATATATATATATATATATATATATATATATATATAACAATGTAAAAATAATAATAATAATAATAATAATAATAATAATAATAATAATAATAATAATAATAATATATAGTAATAATTACCTGAAGAATTATTCATCATAGATCTAGAATTTGCAGCCAAATAAGCAGCGTAATTCATATTACTGATTGTACCTCCATTAGAAGCAGCTGCGGCCAGTGCGGCTGCCGCAGCTGAAACTGCCGCAAGAGTAGACTTGGAAGACGCAAGGATTGCAGGGTGATTTAAAGGAAGAGGGTCAGGCCCCATATCGGCATCTCCATTATCCAGGGAGCCGTCATCGTGAATTGTCTGACGCAGAAGAAATTACTATTATTATTATTATTAATGCTTTTCTCTTTCACACAAATTTGAATCCTATCTTTTTCCTTAGAGCCTTGTTAATATCTAACTTAAAAGACCTCCAATAACTTTACTTCAATATGTTCTTAAAGATTCGAGTTTCATTTATACACAATGTTTATGAGTGATCTTAATAACAGAAAATAAAATTATACTAAAAATGTATCCCCTCTAACAATTCTAGTTGAGCATTTAAGACTTACCTCATTATCTAAGGAATGATAGTCTTCGTAAGCTTTGGACACAGTATCAAGTCCTTCGTATGACTTTGGAATTGGAGGCACTGAAGAAGTGCCACTATCCCCATTAACAAGGCTAGACATTTTCCCAATACGATATAAAACATCTTCAACCCTAGAATCATTTGTTTCCTCTCTGGAACTTTGTTGAGATGGAGTTTCGTTTTGATCTTGGTCTTGGATTCTAGTCCTAGTTGGCATTTCTTTAGGCACTTTATTTTCATCAACACGATTGTATGAAAAACCATTATATACATCCCCTATTGCTTCATCACACCTGAAAATTTGGCACAATGCAGGTTTAAAATATTTTAAAGGATTACTACTGTGGATGCCTCATCAAATTAACTTTAATTCTGACTAACTTTTATTTTTTTCAACTTGGGCTTTGAATGATTTAAACATTCACAAGAATCAAACAATTTTGAATGACAAAATCTGTTCGGACTAGTTCGTTCAGTATTTGTCAAAAGTTTACTTTTAAAATAAATTTAAATTAATATAAAAATAAAATGAATTTATCAGAAGGAAAGTTCGTGTTAGGGAATATGATGCTGAGGAAGGTAGAAAAATCTATTTTTCAAGTTTGAAAGGAAGAACGGAATGGATGATGGTGATTACAAAAACAATTTAAGAGAGTAAGTATATAAATAGGTCAACACCAGCGAGGTACTAGTTTTCAGATTATACAGTCATGATGAAAGCAAACATTTTATATCATTTAATATTGTTACTTTTCACAAAAGAGACAAAATTTATTACTGAAAATATTCATGGTATTTCAAATAGGTTATTTAAAAATGTTGTTATAATTTAGCCTCGAATAAATACAATATAAAGGGAAGAGTGTGATAAGACCTTGCTTGATCAGAAAATCTGATCTCAGACCCCATCACATAACCCAAATGTATAAAAGTTTCAAATACTAAATATTTTATTGAATCCTATCCATTTTAAAAACCAAATTTTTTTTTTTTTTTTTTTTTTTTGGGGAGGGGGGGGCCCCGGTTAAATATCTCAAAGTAGAAGTGAATAATGAATAAAAAAATTTGCGGGTATTACCACTTGAAATAGGGTCTATTATTAAATTTTAATGTGCAACAATAAAAAAATTATTGCCAGTTTAGAAATTTTTATTTCTATTCCCACAATTGGAATCACATTCTTCAACATTAGACATACAAAAGTGTCACCTCTTAAACACACATTTCCCCATTTTGAATGTACTGCAAATTTAACATCATTGTAAGATCGACTCGGCTTTTAAAGAACATATTTGGATGACTTAACTATTATCAGATCTAGTGCTTGCTATGCTAATTTTGAATCACTTGCCCTTTATAATGTATATTACTGACAATCCTTTAAGGTATTGCCGACTTGGTTTTCCACCGTCAGCTTAGTTGACATATTTGTTTATAATGTAGTTTAATAAATTGCATGTGTAATTATGTAGTCAGATTAAAATTATTTGCGTACTGAAAATTTATATCTAAGATGAGCCATATAAAGAAAATGGCAACTTTAATTATTTCTGATTTGGGACAGTCTTCATATGTTCATTTGACATCAGTCTCTATTATTTATGTCTATAAAAATAAATAAGAGTGACTTACCCACGACTTCTTTGAAGTTCTTGAAAACTATGATCAGATCCTAGTTTTGCTTTTTTATGCAGAGGTTGCAGTAAATTGTCACAAGTGTCACTATCATCATATCTATTAACAATTTTGGCAGTGTTATGTCCATTGTCATTATAATTATTATTGCTACTACCATTATCATTAACACATTTTTTAATGCTGTAATTATTACTATTACTACTGCTACTATTATTACTACTATCACTACTATTATTATCGAGAGAACAAATATTTGGTTCATAAGAATTTGAATTTACGAATGAAATATTTGTAACTGGAGTATTGTTTGTAGCTGAATTGTCTTTTTGAGATATTTGGTTAAGACACGGGTTATCATTATTACTATAAATGTTACTAATACTGCTATTACTATTATTATTATTATTATTATTATTATTATTATTACTATTATTAGATGGAAAATTATTCTCATAATTAGCAAAAACATTTTTATATTTTATTTTAGTTATAACTTTTGGTCGTTCCTTGCATTCTTCAGTGTTGGCATTTGTCTGGAAAGAAACAAAATTCAAAATTAGAAAGGTCAATCTCATTCTTATATATATAATATAGAGTAAGAGAAAGGTATATATAAGGCTGTTGGCGTTACAACGCGCGCTACGAAAACCCAGCTTGTACACATGTTGACGTTGTGACGCGCGTTGATCTTCAGTATAGTATATATATATATATATATATATATATATATATATATATATATATATATATATATATATATATATATATATATATATATAATTTATCTCAGGGTTGGCGATTTTTTTGATGTTAAGAAAAAAATCAATTTGATTTTTTGTGGATTCGTGACGTCACGCGAAATTAAATTGTAAACAAACTTTTTTTTAAGTTCGATATAGTATTATTTTTGAAGTGATTTATTCAATCTATGTAAATCAAAATCTTAAAATAGGGTCTATAGTCTATGACACAATGAAACAGAAACACTAAAGAGTGTTACGAACTTGCTTGGTTACAATGCCAATAGTTTGTTGAAAATTGAAAAAAATATATTAAAAACTTCATAATATATATAAAAAATTATCGAATTGAGAATTCGATAATTTTTAAGGTGAATAAGGGGTCGATTAATACTTAATAGTAACACCTGATATTATTTGTAATATTGATAAATGTTACATCAGAAATAAAAGAAACCTGTTTGAAATATGATCCTTTGTTGACAATAGTGTAAGAATTTGGACCAGAGTAGCCTTGCTATATTATTATTATTTTAATTTTTTATTTCTACTGAAGTTAAATCACTTAAATATACAAATAAAATAAATATAAAAAACAAAAAATCAAAAAAATCATGATTTTTTTAAATAAAAAAATCAGTTGATTTTTTTTGTGCCATCCCTGATATATATATATATATATATATATATATTATATATATATATATAGAGGTATATATATATATGGTTGGGTTGGTATTATATAGTTACTATATATATATAAGCATATATATAGTATATATATATATATTATATATATATATATATATATTTATATATATATATATATATATATATATATATATTATTATATATATATATATATATGCGGTATATATTGAGGATTGACCATACATATTATATACGGTATATATATATAAAGCAGAGAGAGGTATATATATATTATATATATATATATATATATATATATATATATATATATATATATATATATATATATATATATATATATATATATATATATATTAATAGTTCGCCTTTCTTTTTTGCGTTCATATCCACACACATCCTCCAGCCAACATCTTACAGACACCACCTTTTATCCACATATCATATACAACATACATCCACACCCCTCTTCTAGACAGCATCTTATAGACATCCCTGTCCCTGATATCCCCATGTGTGGGGGAGAAAGAATCGCCCACAGTGTATGTTATGCGTGTAGTAGAAGGCGACTAAAGGGAGAGTGGTAGTTGGGTTGGCTGCCCACTACCACATATCTTTTGCCAGGAATGCTAATACATGACTCGGAAAAGGTCGTGATAGCCGTAAGCGATCTTATATCTTTCGGCGAAAATGTATGAACCGTATGGGTAGATGGAATTTTAGAGGAATAAATGTTGAGGAGAAGAGTAGAGAGGTGATGGATGTATTTAGAAAAGGCAAATTTGATTTGCTCACTGTGACTGAAACAAAGATGAAAGCAAACGGTGACAATGAGTGGTATGGTGTGAAATGAGTATGTGCTGGTGTGGAAAGGAATTCAATGAGGTACAGAGCTATGGTAGAGCGGTTGTTAGTAGTGCAAAAGAAGTATGTGGATGTGCTAAAGTAGGAAATAAGAATGTTAACAGTGAGTGGTGGCATGAAGAGGTGATGCAAGCGGTTAAAATTAAAAAGAAGCGTGGTTGAATGTACTAAAAGCCAATGATGAGGTTTCAAAAGAAAGAGGTTTGGAATTATATAAGGAGGAAAAAAGGAATACTAAAAGATGCATACCTATGTAGGAGGAAAAAAGAAGTAAATGAACAGTTCGAAAGGAGGATGAATGGGGACTTACAAGGGAATAGGAAGCTCTTCTTGAAGGAAATGCGAATTTAAGAATGAGAGTTAGGGGAATATGCTTAGAATAATAAAAATGATAATACTCACTACTAATAATAACAATAATCACAATACTAAGAATGACATAATAATGATAATAAAAACAATAATTAAAAAAGTATTAATAATAATATGAATAAGTATTTTATGCACCCGAACAATAACTTTTGTGAGTAAATAAAAGAGGGCCTCCATAAAACGCATTTTTGTGGTTTACCTCGTTTGTTTTGTAATTTTTCCTGCACTTTTTTAAAAAATGACCGGGACAGTATTTAGTAATTCACTGATGTATATAGTATCGTTTTAAAAATGGAAAGGCTAATAATAATAATAATAATAATAATAATAATAATAATAATAATAATGATGATGATGATGATGATAATAATAATCATAATTGTAATTACGATTACAATCATAGTTACAACTATGGTTAATAATAGTAATAATAATAATAATAATAATAATAATAATAATAATAATAATAATAATAATAATAATAATAATAATAATAATAATAAGGTACTTATTAAAATAGATTTTCTTTTGAGTTTAATTGTAAATGATTTAATAGAACCTTCATTTTATAATATTTTAATAATAATAATAATAAATGGTAATTACAACCTTTACTCCTACCTTGTTTTCAAGCAATGCTTCAGTAACATAATTGAGTCCAACTACATCCAAAGTATACGCTGCATTCAAAAGGGAACAAGCAGATTTTTCATCCACAAACACCAAACCGCAATACATAAACTGAAGAATGTTCAATAGATCTTTCCAAGATACTCCGTCCAAAATAATGGTAGGATGTTCACAAGGGTACTCCTGAAATCAGTCAAGAAGCAAATAAAATATCAGTGGATAGTCTCTCACCATTATTTATGGAGTCAGTGTACAGGACCCACTATGGCTCACAAAGAAGCGGCCACACTGGAAATTACATATACTGCAACTATAACTGCTACAAATTATGATGATTTAAATTAGGAACATTTCTAATTCTCACATCTTACTTTTGTTTAAATATACTGTATAACTAACACTTCAATATAATTAACTAACATGTTGGGCCTCTTTTCAAGGCAATTCTAAACTGTAGAATTATTAATCTACCGACTATTTTGCCCAGTGAGTATAATCTTACTCATATTATATTGTGCGCATATCCACTCTATATTATATCATACCTCTTTAGAAATATTATATTTAAATATAATTATTATTAGTAATAATAATATATGATAATATATATTATAATAAATCTATATAAATCTATATATATTCTTATATATAATTTATATTACATATTTTACCACTAATTATTATATCAATTATTTATATTTATATTACTATGTATAATATTTTACATTAGAATTATTGTATATATATTATGTAAATATATATATTTTAAATTTTTATAAATTATGTAAAATAAAATAATAATAATATCATATATTTCAATTATTTTTATTATATCGTCATCGATTTCTAGATAATAACATTATATTATTATTAACTTTATATAATAATATATTTAATATATTATTTAAATAATTAATTATATATTATTTTATTAGTATAAATTATAGTTATATGAGTTATACTTTCAATTTATATTTATGATATAGATTAATATATATATATATCCTTATTATAATTATAGTATTTCAACCAAATGTTGTTGCATTAGATATATAACACACACTCATCACAATATATATAATTGTTATATTATATTATAATATTATATTATTTATATATATTAATAATTATAATATATATTAATTAATTTAAATATTATATACAATTAATAATTATAATTATTTATAATTATATATTAATTTATAATCTAATTTCTAATATGTATTAATTAATATTAGTATATATACATTTAATTATTATTATTTATTATATCAACCAACTCAATCAATATCATAACCACATGACCAATATCGATGACATCATCAATCCCGCACATCCTAATCAAAAGTCATAATAATACAATTAGACATGCATGCACATATGATGTGCATCATCATCATGCATCATAGATCATCAGACATTCAGCATAAGTAACTATACGTAATCTATTAAACATATTAGAATACGATATAGCATTATCATGTATATATGATATGATCATTCGATATAAGTCATATTTATCATTATATCAGAAATATGCATATTATTCTGATATTTAGCATATTTATCTATGAATAATTATCGAATTTAGTACATTAATGATTTGGAAATATCTAGTTTACTTAAAGTTCTAAGGATCAATATCAGAATTATAAAATATATTAAACCTAAATTATTAACTAAATATCTTCAAATTATAATTAAATAATAATATATCTAATATTTATCAGTTTAGGTCCGTAAACATTTCAAAAGGTACGTGCACAAGTATGATTTTTATATGTTAATAAATATAAGTAATGTAACTATATAGAGAAATACTTTTTAAAAAAACATATACTACCTTTAATTTAAATAAATAATTTTAATATTAATACTATTTAAAAAACTCACATTGAAAATGTACATAGATAATAATACTAATAATTAACTAATTAATAATATTTATACTAAATAATATGAAATAATAAGTAAATACTAATATCCCAAGTAATAACACTACTAATAAGATAATAATAATATAAAATAATTTAAAATTCTAATAAAAATAAACAATAAATTAAAAATAATAATATTATTAATTAATATAAAAAAATAAAACAATAAATTCTTTAACAATATTCTTTTAATTAAAATAATATAATAAAATATATTTCCCATATATATTATAATTATAATTAATAAATAATTATAATAAATATAATATAATTATAATATCAATTATAATTATAATTTAAATTTATATATTATTATAATTATAATATCATTATAATTAATATATAAGTTATATTATTAATATTTATTATATATTTATATTATTATTAATATTA
>JABUQX010101797.1:22500-29061 GCA_015478945.1 Trachelipus rathkii
CTATATATATAATATATATATATATAGTATATAATATATAATATATATATATATATATATTAATTATAATATATTATATATAATAATATAAATATATATTCATATATAATATATACATATTAATACATATATACATATTATATATTATTATATATATACATATATACATATATAATACATAGTATACATATATATATATACATATATACATATATACATATATATATACATATATACATATTATATATAGATCATATTACATACAATATTATATATATAATATATATATATAGGATAATATTATATATAATATATATATATTATTATTATATATATATTTAATATATTATAATATATATAATATAAAATGATATATATATATTATAGGACAATTATAAGTTGTGCTCCGTTAATATTAGTTAGTTAATTTAGTTAAGGTTTTGTCTAGGTTTAGTTAAGCTTAGGTTTAGGTTAGGTATAGTTTAGGTTTTAGGTTAGTTTACAAAAAAATTTATTTTATTTCCCTAAATTATTAAAAATACAACGATACATTAATTTATTGATTTTCGCTTTTCCGGGAGTCAACACTTTATAAATACCATTATATATATTTTATATATATATTATATATATATATATATATATATAAATATATATATATTATTATATATATAATATATTATATATTATATATATATATATATATTATATAAATTATAATATATATTAATTCCTTTTCACCAGATACTGCGATCCCTGCATGTCTTATTGCTTGCCTCCATCTCTTCATGCGTCAAGGCAATTTTTTACTAATCTGTAGCGCCGGCGTCTTTTTATATATCATCTATATATATATAATGTTACGCAGTCGTTTCTGTATAAAACGAACATACGATAATTAAACCAAATCAACAGGAGCATACTTAACAACCGTGTATTTTTTCTTTAAATAAATAAACTCAATAAATTAACTTGCAATGATGAGAGTAGGAAATAAAGTTTTCTTATTATAATTATACAATGCTTGTAAATTCATCTATGGGCCCTAACTAATATTATACAATCCTAACTAACTTTAAAAATACTAAATAAGGTTACAAATTGTCAAGGAATAGCGATTTTAATTCTTCACAGGAACAGGAGGAGACACAATAACGATCTCAATTCTTCACGAGAACCGGAGGGAACACAACAACATCATCAAGTTGTCAAGGGGCACGTCATCGTCAAATTCAATGGAAGCGACTGTCATCACATTACTTTTCAATATCAAGTTCAAACACTTATTTACCGGAATATCAAGCAGTCAATCTTTTTAATAAACTTTCGATTCACAATCGGTTTCTTCACAATATTGGAGCAAGTTTCAATAAGTCATTTTTGGAAAGAGTCAATTAGATTTTGCTAGCTGTACACAGCACATCTGTCCTTACATCATCGTTTTCTCAATCAATAATTTTCAAGAGCAGTAACGGGAATTCTGGCCTGACAACTAGTCTGATTACATCGGGACTTTTTTCTTTTTTTCTTCTTAATCACACCTGTATTACCCATGATCCTTTCCTGTTTCACCTTACTCGAGAAGGTCCTTTTTCTTTTTCTCTTTATCACACCTGTATTACCCAGATCCTTTTCTGTTTCACCTTACTCGAGAAAGTCTGCAAACAATCTAATTCGGTCTCTAAGATCTTTAAATTACCATACATTTCTTTTTAAATTACTTGGTTTATCAATTCGCCCACACATCTCCCCACTTAAGTTTGAAACTCAAACTTAAAAAGAAACTTACCCTCAAAGACAATGGCAACGGAAAAAAAGAATAGACAGTTACTAAATTTCTCTTTCCTCTTCTCTTTTTTTTAATAACCAAACAGTAAATGATAATCGTAAAAATACTTACTAATCTCTTACCCTATCAACTTTAATCGACTTTCTCTTTATTCCTCTTCTAATTTTTAATCCCGTCAACCATCCCACCTTTGGACTCCTCCGTCCCTATCACACAATAATCAAACAGCAAATGATAATCGTAACAAATACTTACTAATCTCTTACCCTACCAGCTTCAATCGACTTTTCTTTGTTCCTCTTTCGATTTTTAATCCTGTCAACCATCATTTGCAATCACCTTTTCCGATATGCCTCATCCTCAGTTTCCTGCGGTAAAACCACTCATTTCTCGCTTTGATTTTTCCTTGTTTTCACTTTTAATGGATCCTACTGTCTGCTTATCTTCCACCATCGGATTCCTTCATCATGCACAATACGGTCAAGGGTTCGATCCAAAGGAAACCACTACGTGCCACCAATGTTAACGCAATCGTTTTCTGTAATAAAACAAACTACGATAATTGAACAAATTCACAGAACCTACTTAACAACCGTTAAGTTACTTTTTCTGAAATTCAATAAACTCAAATAATTTAAACCCCTGCAATGAGGTGGAGGAGTAGAAAAAATAATCGTTAAAGTTTCTCTTATTTATATATGTCATACTTATAAATTCATTAATATGGGCCTATAACATAAATACTCAACATCCTACTAAAACCTTTAGCAATAATAAACCAATGTCAAATCATCAATGTGAATAACGTCAATATATTCTTCATAGGAGAGCGAGACGAGTTACACATCAGGTTTATCATGGAGCAGTCATCACTAAATTTCACAATAGGCGACTGTCATCAAAATGTGTGTTTCCAAAATTCGAGTCAAGCAAAAAAAAACTGTTTACAAATAGGAATGTCACTTAATAATCATTCATATTTTCTTGTATTTAAGCTCCCTCATCTCATTTTAATTTCTAGTCAATAATGTTTGAAAGCTTCGCATTCAAATGTTTATACTATGTAACATTTTAAGTACTCTATTTAGATAAAAGTTAAGAAAACAAATTGTCAATTTAAGTCACTTTAAAGCAATGTTCAGCGTAAGACCAAATCACGAACTTACTTTTCAAGGTCCTATCAACCAGTTAACACTTATTTACCGGAATATCAGCAGTCAATTTTTAATAAACTTTCGATTTACAATCGGTTTCTTCACAATATTGGAGCAAGTTTCAATAAGTCATTTTTGGAAAGAGTCAATCAGATTTTGCTAGTTGTACACAGCACATCTGTCCTTACATCGTTTTCTCAATCAATAATTTTCAAGAACAGTGACGGGAATTCTGGCCTGGCAACTAGTCCCTAAAATGCATTTCAATTATGAACTTTCTATTCAAAGCAACTTTCCAAATAAATATAAAAATATATCTTTAAACATATTCATCACTTACCGATTCACATTACGGGATCTTTTCCTTTTCTTTTTCTTATCACACCTATTACCATGATCCTTTTCCTGTTACTCCTGACATCGAAAATATGTTGACAACAATCTCATCTCGTTCTTATCTAATTCTCAAATATACCATTAGCATTTCTTATTTACATCACTTGTTTATCCCAATCGCCACATATATTATTACAAGGTATAGCACACGTTAACTATACATATACTATATATTAACTCATAATATATAATATTATATATAATATATATATAACATATATATATATATATATTATATATTCATATATATATATACATGTATAAATATAATATAATATATATAATCTATATATAGATATATATATATATATATATATTATTATATATATTATTATATATATATATATATAGATATTATATATATATACTATATATATACATAGACATTTACTTATATATATATATATATATATAAATGCTATACTACTAATATATTAGAATTAGTATATATCTTATTACTTATATATATATATATATATTATATATATATATATATATATTAATAATATATATATATATAATATATAGTATAATTATATATATATATATATATATATATATTATATTATATTATATATACATATATATATATATAATATATTCCTACTTATATATATAATTAGTATACCGATATAGTATAGTGAGGTGTATGAGTAATGTGAGATAATATATTATTATATATATATATATATATATATATAAATATTATAATATATATATTATACTAATATATATAATATATAAAAATATATGTCATATCGATATTATATATAACTACTGGTTATCATATATTATATATATATCTATATATATTATAATATATAATATTATATATATTCATATATATATATATATAGATATATATATATATATAGTTATTATAATATATATATGAGTATATATTATTATTAATATATCAGATGTGGCCACCCCGATCATTTAAGAGAAGACCGATAACACACTCACACAACCTACGAAAACGTAAGTACCGCTAACCTCTTCCGCACCTAACTTCAGTACCATTCAAAAACCTCCGCTAACGCATAGCCGCATGTCTCAGCAACGTCTCTCCCGCTTAATATGTGCGACTTCACAAAGATTTTAATATTAAATACTAAATAGTTTATATCCTTACAAAAAAAATTATTTAATATTATATGAAAAATTAAATTGAATATTTTACAAAATCTCAAGATTTCCACTTCCTCCTCTGTCGTCTTCAATGGACAAGAGATCCATATTTTACCTTTCAAAAAGATTAGTGCTCAAAAATTTATAAAGCAGCCTTAAGTGACTGACCTTTTTGCCCTCAACAAATATCCCCCCAATACTAACTATTCACTCTACAGCGCAAAACTAGGGAGAGGCCTGTATTATATTTATATCGAAACAAGTTCAACAATTCTGCCTATGCTCGAAAGGGAAAGGTGTCCTTGGTGAGAGGAGTGCTGGTGTTCACTTCCAGCAGTCCATTGCTAATTTAGGTCCTCACCTCAAATCTCTGCCTCCCTTGCTGAAATATTTTGACCACCCTGTCCACCATAAGAAGGTCTATTTCGCCCAAGATAGTAGAATCCATGAAGCCTCGACTCTGCAGAAGTCTCGTTGCTGAAATGTTACTATCAGCTCCCCGTAGCATATAATATAACTATCATATAAATTCACTATTATATATAATATATATATATTAGTATATTATATTATATAATGAATATATTATTACTTATTCTATAAATATATATTAATTATATTAGGCAAAACAACAATTAACTGTAACTAGAGAGGATATAGTCAACCACCCACCAAAGGCTATTAGCGTAAATAATACCCAGAAGCCATCATAAGTTTCCTGACTCAACAAACAGCGGTACAATAATGAAAATAAATTTGATGTTCGTTATGCGGTCTAGGTTAGGTAGTTAGTTAGGTTTAGGTTAGCTTTAAGGTGCCTATACGGTAAGGATAGTCTATGGAGTTAAAGTGAGTTACCTCGGTAGTCACCAGTAACAGTTTCTGTATCCAACGTGGCCAACATATTATACTATATATTATGTAATATATATATTATATATATAATAAAATACTATTACATCTATATATAGAATATCTAATATATCATCTAATTCATGTCCTATATAGATTATATATATATTACTATCATATATATTACGCTATACTTATATATATATACGTTATTTATTAATATATAAATATATATATATATAAAATTATATATATGTATATATATAATATACTATATATTATATCGTATATCTATATATGATATATATATTATATAATATATATATCCAATATTATATATATATACCAGTAATATATAGATATATATATTATATATATATATATAATATATATATATATTTTATATATTAATACAGTATCTGATATATATACATAATATATTATATATATATATATATATATTTATAATTATAATATATATATAATATATATATATATATATATATATATATATACATATTTATTATATATTATATGATAATATTTGGTTTTATACAGAATTGATATAGATCATTGCCTAGTTATTATTAGTAATAATATATTAATTAAAGTTAAGTAAGGGTAATAGACCATTCAGTCTTAAAATCCCAATTAAATGTATTTACTATATTATTGTACCTTAAGGAGGTGAGATTATTTTTGGAAGCTTAATTATTAAAAAACAATAAGTCTTAGACTAAAAGTTTAATTAGTTATAAACTTAAAATAATTATATTTCTTTATTATAACAAATAAGAATTCTTAATAAGAGTAAACTAAGTTTTTCATTTTTTTAAAAAGGTGCGGAAAAAGAGAGGAAACTTTTTTTGATCCGCACGTTGTGCAATTCCGCTAATTTCCTGACGACTCCGCACCTCCGCTAGTCGCACCTATTATGGTAGTCCGCTCGGAGCGGACTAGCCGACTAGCGGACTAAAGAGCGGAAGTTCCCAATATATATCATAGTATATATATATATATAATATATATAATTAATTTATAATATATACTATATATATCGTTATATATATATACACTATATATATTATATATTAATATTTAATATTAATAATATATACTTAATTACTAAATTTTTCTACTCACATATATATAGAGCTTATTATAAGAGTTGACTCCCAGAAGTGCGAAAACATATCAAAACTTCCATACCGATGAATGATAAATGCCGCGTAATTCTCA
>JABUQX010101798.1:0-7500 GCA_015478945.1 Trachelipus rathkii
TATTGCGGCAGCGGCAGTGGCAGTAGCAATAGCGAAAGCGACAGCGACAGCGACAGCGACAGTAGCAGTAACAGCAACAGGCCTAGCGAAAGCGAGTCCGAAGACGAAGATAATCAAAAAATCTATTCCGCAGTAAAGCATATCGTGAACGAAAGTATATCAGGAAATGAAAGCGATAGTAGAAGCTCAAACAAAAGTGATTCCGGAGAAGAAAAAGTGGTTGATAAAAGAAGTCCCCTCCTCTATAAAGCCAATCGAGAAGGTAATTCACCAACGTCTTCCAAGATAGAGCAGTTGATAAATGCCGCTAAGACCATCATCGACAATTGAAGCAGAAAGCATAACCGATGTAGAGAGAAAATCGTAAAATAGAAAAAAATATATTTTTCGATGCGTTCACTGTAGGCGGACTACTTTCAGTATAAAAATCATCTAAATATTTTAGCGGTTGCGCATAATCCGCAATTTTTTAATATTTTTTCTTAATAAATAGTATATATTCACAATTATAGTGGTTGACCGTTCCGTTAAAAATTTCAGGTTAGGTAATTTTACCTTAGGTTGTTTGGTTAGATTAGGCTTAGGTACTAATACCGGACAAAATTTAATGTTTTACCCTAAATTAATGTAATATTGATACATTAATTTATTGATTTTCGGCCTCCCTGGAGTAACCATTATAAATAGCCTATACCCCATATATTTGAGTATATATATATATATATATTATTATGATTATTATGATAATATAATATTATTGAATATATAATATATATATATATATATATATATATATATATATATATAATATATATATATATATATATATATTATATATATATATATATATATTATATTTTGTTTTTATCCCGTGAAACGTTATCTTTCTCTTAATTGTTTGCCTGGTTCAACGCGAGGTATACATAATAAATATGTTTCTTATATGTTATTGACAAACGTAAGCTTCCTCATGGAGGTAGTCGGATGGCTATCACAGTTGGCAGTTAGAGTTAACCAGTAGACGTGATTGATCAGGGTGATCCAAAATACAGCCTCTAATCACACTTAAAATCTTTACGTGCTCGAACTTAGCGTTGCCCCGCATGAGTCCCCAATCTGGGGTCCCCAATCTGGGACTTTTTCCTTCGCTTCTTACACTTGGCAATTTCGGTCTATATAGTAAATTTTAGTATAACTCTCTCTCTCTCTCTCTCTCTATATATATAATCTATATATATATATATATATATAATATATATAATATGTATAGTATATATATATATATATATATATATTATATTAAATAATATTCTATTATATATATATATATATATTATATAATAATATATATATATATACATAATATATTATATATAGGATATATATATTATATATAATATATATATATATATAGTATATATAATAATTATATATAATATATATATGTTTATTTCTATATAATATTATATATATATATTTATATTTATATATATATATAGATATATATATATATATATATTTATATATAATATATATATATTATATAGTATATATATATATATATATATATATATATATTTACAATTATGAACAAGTTATTTTTTTAATTTTTTGTAAAAATAATAGTTTTCTTTATTTTCGTTTCAACATATTTAATTGCAAGGGGCAACTCTACTTTGAGTAATTTGCCAAATTTGGGGTTATTTTATGACGTAGGTCCGAGAGGAAGCCTTTTAGTGGAAATCCCTCAAAATAGACAAAATAAGAAAAAAATAAGGTTTTTTTTACGCGTTGCATGAACAGAACCACGCTGTTTTGAAGCTTATTATTCTTTTCGTTGGAGGCACAAATCGAAAGTTCCTCCAGTCAATGAATCCGTTATAAAATAAATGTTTCGCAAGAGAATAGATGATCTTAATGTATGTAAAATTAGCGTTCTTGTATAACATTTTAAACACATTTTAATTGTAAGCAATAGTAATATCAATTATGTAACGACATTAGATTCTAGTTTATATTTTTTTTAGAGGAGGCCCCGGCTCCTGTGCTTGCCCCGCTCGTAAAAACCGAGCGACTCTGAAATATATATATATATATATATATAATATATATATATATATTATATAATACATAATAATATATATAGTATATATATATATATATATATATATATATTAATTATATATATATTATATATATATATTAATTTTATTTAATTTTTTTTTTTTTTTTTTTTTTTTTTTTTTTTTATTATATTATTTTATTTTTTATTTATTTATTTTATTTATTAAATTTGAATTCTTATATGTAGTAATTAGATTAACTTTATTAATTAATTAATTTATTTCTTGAATTTTTTTTTTAATTACTTTATTTTTTGCAATCGACAAAACTGCGGTTTTTTTCGTCGATTGAAAGGCGTAAATTTTAACTTCTGGTTTTAAACTTCCGGTTTTCTCGGGCGTCGATCGTTTACTTTCGGTTTCTACTTCCGCCATCCAATATTCTACTATCTAAAAAAATTGAATTAAAAGGATGCTTATAAAATTAATAATATAATAATAATAATATATATAATAATAATATAATAATATCAATAATAATAATATAATAATAATTATCCTATAATATTTGAGATGAATAATGATGGTTTCCAATAGTGTAAACCATATGTTTAGCATTTGTTCATGATCTAATTTGATATTTTATTATTATTATTGTTTATATTCCTAATTTTAAGCTTATATTTGATACTTAAATTTATACTTTAATATTTATATTTTAATTTATATTTATATTTATATTTACATATTTATAATTTAATATTTTATTATATTTATATTTATTATTTATATTTAATTTAATTTATATTTATTATATTTATATTTATAATTTATCGTTTTATATTTGTATTTATGATTTATTTAAATATATTTATATTTATTTTTGTTATATTTATATATTTTTTGTTTTATATTTATATCTATATTTATATCTATCATTATATTTATATTTATATTCATTTGATATTTAGCTTTATATTATATTTACATTTATATTATATTATATTTTTTTTATTTATTTAATATTTGTTTATATTTATATTTGTTTATATTTATGATTTGTTTGTTTGTCAATGTTTTGTTTATGTTTGTTTTTTGATTGTTTATATTTGTTTATATTTGTTTATGAGTGTTATGTTATAATTTGTGTAATATTATTTAATGTTATATTTGTTTATATTTATATTCATATTTATATTTATATTTATATTTATGTTTGCTAATAATTTCCCTTTATTCATTTATTTTTGTAACAGTGTAACATATTTATAATCATCCTCATACCCCGCACCAATATTTGGCTTCGTAGGTAATTCTGATCCCATATTGCTTTTCATTTACAATTTATTTATAGCTGGCGACTGATGAAGACCATGGTGGAAGTGTCGAAACGTATCGCTATACCCCCCCCCCACTCTTTTAATATCTCACTATTAAAGTGCTAATTTTTCTCATTTCCCTTCCTTTACCCTCAGTTCGTTATATTTAGTGGTTTTTTACTTTAATTTGTGATTCGAGGTGCATGAAGGTGGTTAGTAACTCCAAAAATTAATTTTGATATATATATATATATATTATATCATACTATTATATATATATTATAAATATAGTATTATATATATATATATATAATATATTATAGTATATATATATATATATACTATATATATTATATATACTATATATATATACTACTATAATATAGCTATATATATTATATATAATATATATATATATATTTTAATATATATATATACTCACATATAAATATATATATATATATATATATATATATATATATATATATATATACAATTATATATCTAACAATATATATATATATATATATATTATATATATATATATATTATTAAATTATATATATATATATATATATATATATATATATAAATATATACTAACATTTCCTACATTACCATAGTATTACATTAATGTTTTTAGCATTATTGCAAGGAAAGAGTCTTTGAAATCTTCTTCAGCTTTAAGCTTCAGCTTTAAAATATCGGACACGTACTCCCTACATTAATTAATTAATATCATTTTAAAAATGTGAGACATTCCGTCAAAATGGGAAGGATTGGCAGATTTTTTTATTTAAAAACAAGAAAGAAGAGAATGAAAGAAAAAAAAAAGACTTTTTAATTAATCTAAAATTTAAAATTTGAAATGTAGTTTGTAACGAGAATTAGAGATTAATTAAGAAATTACAACTACTACTGCTACTTCTACTACAACTACTACTACTACTACCACTACTACTACTACTGCTACTTCCTACTACAACTACTACACACTACTACACTACTAGTACTTCTACTCAACGTCGTATACTACTACTACTACTACTACTACTAAACACTACTCACCACTACTGCTTACATATTTATTATTATCTATTATTAATTATTAATCAGAATTATGTTTTATTTTTTCTTCTTTTTATTGCAGTTATTATTTAGATTATTATATTATTATATTATTATAATTATCATTATTATTATTATTTATTATATTATTATATTATTAATGTTATTATTATTATTATATTTTATTATACTATATTATTATTATTATTTTATGATTGTTGCCTATGTAAAATTATATTATTATTTTATTATGAGTATTATTATTATTATTATTATGATTATTTATTAATATTATTATTATTATTATTATTATTATTATTATTATTATTATTATTATTATTATTATTATTATTATTATTATTATTATTATTATTATTATTATTATTATTAATAATTATAAACATGCAGATAGAATTGCAATAACAAATTATAATAATAATAATAATGTGTGATATAATAATAATGCGATTATACAGTATATCGCAGATGTATATATATATATCTTATATATATTATGCCGATGGTATATTAAAATAATAATAATATAATAGTAATAATAATTAATAATAATAATAAAATAATAATAATATAATAATAATATATAATATAATAATAATGCGTCTGTTGAGAAAATAATAGAATTATAATTGCAATATATAAGTGAGATGCATAATAAAATAGTATATATTGAGCGAAATAGATAGATAATAATAATAATAATATTAATAACCTTCTCAAAAACAATACAACTTACATTTGAATTATAATAATAATAATAATAATAATAATAATAATAATAATAATAATAATAATAATAATAATAATAATAATAATAATAATAATAATAATAATAATAATAATAATAATAATAATAATAATAATAATAATAAAAAATATAATAATCCCAAATACTGCACAACTACGTATATTTGAATTTTATTCAATGAATCTAATAAAATAATAATAATAACTGTGGAGTAGTTTGTTTTTGAGATGAACCGAATATCTATTTTCCAATATTCGAGAATGCGAATGTGAATGCAAATAATCTTTTCTTTTTTTTTAAATCTCTAATGTGAAGCGAATAATTTTTTTAATGGCGTGAATGCGAATGTGAATGCGAATACGAATGCGAATGCCAATGTCATTGCCAATGCCAATGGCCAATGCCAATGTCAATGCCAATGCGAATACCGATGAGAATGCGAATGCGGAATTATTTAATATCGCGAATGTGAATGCGAATTCTCTTTAATGTCGCGAAGGCGAATGTGAATGCGAGTATTGAAAAACAAGTGAAAATTCTCAATCGCGTATGCGAAGACGATCTAAAAATTAAAATTTTGAAAGGGGCCGGAGACAGAGCCAGAGCCGGAGCCGAAGCCGGAGCCGGAGCCGAAGCCGGAGCCGGAGCCGGACCGGAGCCAGAGCAAAAAAAAACAAATTATGCAGCTGGAATTTTGTCTGAGTCGGAAGCCGGAAGTTGAATCGGAGCAAACATTTTCTTTCATAAAATAAAGGTATCTAAGATGGAGCCGGACCCGGAAGCTGAAACAATTTGAAAATGATTGAGGCGGACTGAAACAATTTAAAATGGTGGTGCCTGAGCCGGAGCAGGTGTTGGAGTTGAATATTTTAAAACTTTTTTTTGCTATCAGAATTATCAAACACCTGAGATTCGGTTAAGAGGGGGAGAGGTGATTCATATATATATATATAATATAATATAATATATAATATATATATATCTATAATATATATATTATATTATAATATATATATATATATATATATATATTATATAAATATATATATATATACTATATATATATATATAGTTTATATATATTGTGGAGAAGTTGATACCCTGGAGACTGAACAGCCAACAAAAAGGCCCAAGATTCCCGAATTGCATTAATTTGGAAAACTTATTTTCTATTTTTTGAGTGAGTTGGCCAGATGCAATTTGGCGATTTATTGAAACTGTTTATTCTTAAATACTAATTTAAAGATCATCCAAAGTGGAAACCCTTGTTGATGGTGAATGATGAATGATTCTGATGATGATGATACTAATGACAACGTGACGTTGATGATGATGTTGATGTTGATGTGATGTTGATGATGTTGATGATGATGATGATGATGATGATGATGAGGATTGAATGATGATTAAGATAATGATGATAATTAGATATATAATGACGTATGAATGATGATGATGATGATGATGGTGATGATGATGATGAATGAAGAAGTGAAAAGAATTTAACAATTAAAGGTGAAAAATTCTTGTGTTAATGATGATGATAATGAGATAGATGATGATGATGATGATGATGATGATGATGATATGATGATGATGATGATGTGATTAGCATTAATTATTATTAATTATTTATTAATATCATTATCATTATCATTTCATATCATTATATTAATCATTAATCATTATCAATTTTCATCGACATTAATCATTTTCCCCTTCTTATTACTAATTATTATTTTTATCCTTTTTTATTCCTTTTAAATAAAAATTCATATAACTATTCTCATTCCAAATAAGAATTATATATATTATTAATATCCTTATTTTTATTTTTATTATTGTTATCATTATAATTATCAATATCACATACCGATTTCATTATCATTATCATTATCATATCATTATCATTATTATTATTATTAATTATTATTAATTTATTATTATTATTGATTATTATTATTATTATTATTATTATTATTATACTTTAATTATGTATTATTTTATCATATTATTATTATTATTCATTATTATATTATTATTATTATATTATTATTATTATTATACATTTACAAGATTATTATTATCATTATCATTATCATTATTATTATTATTATTATTATTATTATTATTATTATTATTATTATTATTATTATTATTATTATTATTATTATTATTAATTATTTATTATATTATTATTATTTATTATTATTATTATATTATTATTATTTATTATTATTTTTAATTATTTTTATTATTATTATTATTATTATTATTATTTTAA
>JABUQX010101798.1:17500-20000 GCA_015478945.1 Trachelipus rathkii
CTTGATGTTACTGCCATAAAACAATAGATCGATATCTTTACAATGACACCACAATGTTATCTCCATTGGTAGATAATGCTGAGGAATTAATACTCGTCTCTCTCTGTCACAATATATAACAATATGTATATAATAGCAATAGTATATATATGTATAACCAACCCATATACTGTAATATGCTATAACAACAACTTAGCCTTAATAACCAGCCTTATATATAAATAATATATATATATATATATATATATAAATATATAACTTCTTTATATATATGTATATAACATATATATATATGTATATATATAACCTCTTCTCTATACTCAACTCATAACTGCTGAATAACTATAGCCTTTATATGTAATAATATATGTATATTATGTAATGTATATATATATATATATATATAACTCTAATATATAACATATGTATAATAGCCAATAATAACCAGCCAATAATATGTATAATAACAATATATAATATATGGCAACCACATAGCATACTTCTATATTATACCTTTGTATATGAAGTAACATATGTATGTAATAATAGCACCAATAACCAGCAATAATAATAACAATATATATATATATATATATATATATAATATAGCAATAATATATATATATATATATATATATATATATATATATATATATATATATATATATATATATATATATATATATATATATATATTTAACAAATTATACTTATTTTTTTTTTTTTTTTTAGTTTTAACTAAAGGACTTACAAGATTTGTTCCTGACAGCGACGAATTATATTAAATTAATTTAACCTCTGAACTTTATATTATTAACGGATATAATGCTTTAAAATATACCGGCCCATTTTTAATTTGTTTCAAATGTGAAACAAGTTTGCAACGTCAAACTTGCAAGCTTGCTATAAGCTTGCCAAGGATTTCCGCAAGTGTGATTTATATTATGTATCAAACATGCTAGTTTACACCTAATACCACTTACCTTCTGCAAGTTTTTGCAAACTTACAACAAGGTTGCGCATGCTTACACAAGTTTAAAACAAACTTCCGAAAATTTAAAAAAAAAAAAATTTCACAATCTTTATTTAACTTGTTAATTAATTAATTTATGACATTAATTAATAAACTACATTTTGATTAATTAATTGATGACGTTATTATTGCTCCGCCCACCTATGCGTGACGTCTGACTAATACACAAACTCTAATCTCACAGGGCTGTGGTGTCGAACTCGGGACAACTTGCGCATGCTGATTTAAGTGTTACCGCACCGACAAAACCACAACGTAAGTAAAGCTGCATTATAACGTAGTTATGTTTGACATCGTGAAATATTTAGCGTTTATTTTTTGAATTTATTTATTATTTATAAAAAATTATTTTTTAATTTAAACTATCGAATAATATATATATATATATATATATATATATATATATATATTATATATATAATATATATATATATATATATATATATATATATATATATATATATATATATATATATATATATATAATAATAATAATAAAAATATTAATATATATATGTATATATGTATAATAAAATATATATCTATATATATATTATAATATATATATATATATCTATATATATATATATATATATATAATATATATATATGCTATCTTTATATATATACCGTGGCTCAGGCGGTAGGCGAAGGAGTCATGGCAAGGTGCCAAGTTCAGAGGGAGTCTAGTTCGGATCTAGGTAGAAATTACACTATAGAAAGTTCCCCCTCCTTGAATAGGGCTATGTGCGTGAGGTGAGTAATTTTTAATTAAATAAATCTATATATATATATATATATATATATATATATATATATATATATATATATATATATATATATATATATATATATATATATATATATACAAATATATACTTCTCTTTTCTCTATAAGTTTACATATAGAAAATAATAATAAAAAATCATTACGAAACCAATTTACGTCTTTATTCGAATTTTTTGAATTTTGGATTTTTATTATCAAATATCATAAGGAAATATATATGTATATATATATATATATATATATATATAATATATAGCATAACAATAATATATATGTATATATATTTATATATCACTATAATAATATATATAATAATATATATAATATATATCTATATATATATATATATAATATATATAATAATAATATATATATATAATATATAAAGACAAAATGCTAATATATAATAATAATAATAATAATAATAATAATAATAAAAATAATAATAATAATAATAATAATAATAATAATAATAATATATGTATATATATATAATAATAATAATATATATATCATAGTAATAATAATAATATCTTTATAATAATCTATTATAATATAATAGCAATAATAATGCTCTATAACATATATGTAACCAGCCTCTACGAAATACAATCCATATCTCCAAAAATCACTATTATTCTCGGGAAGATACATTGCTGGAATCCTGGCAAAAATTTT
>JABUQX010101798.1:25000-28459 GCA_015478945.1 Trachelipus rathkii
TAAAATTTTAAATTTTAAATTTTAAATTTTAATTTTGAATTTTGAATTTTGAATTTAAATTTTAAATTTTAAATTTAAATTTTAAATTTTAAATTTTAAATTTTAAATTTTAAATTTTAAATTTTAAATTTTAAATTTTAAATTTCAATTTAAAATTCTAATTTTTATTTTAATTAAAATTTAAAAATTAAGGCCAAAATTTTAAAATTAAGTAAATTTAAATTTAAGAATTAAAATTTAAAATTTAAAATTTAAATGTTAATATTAATGTCAGAATTAGTAATAACGATTATGATTATGATTTTGATGATAATCATGTCTATTTTCGGCTACACACTCTTGTTTACAATTGTTATTTGACTCCTAAAGATAACTTATCACTTACAGTAGAATCAGTTTTCCTTTTCTTTCATTCCTCAATACGGTTTTAGAATTTCAATATCAATACTAATGATGATCCAATCATTGCTTTTTATCAAATTTTTATTTACTCTTCGGAAAGAACTTAAGTACAAAATTGAGCTTTCCTATATAATATTCACACATTCGTAGCCATCATGTTCATTCAGTATTATTATATCTATAAATAAATTCTGTTACAAAGTTACTATTTAAATGTCTCATTATTTAATAATATAATAATATTAATAATAATAATAATAATAATAATAATAATAATAATAATAATAATAATAATAATAATAATAATAATAATAATAATAATAATAATAATAATAATAATTGTAATGGGGTGGTTGAAAAGATAATAAATTGTAATGTCATAAACTCACTCTTCTAGCAAATAAACAATTCCTTGGCCAGGAGCCACGTGAGCCAATACAACCAAACAATGCTTTCTAAGATTCTCGAGCCTCTATCGTATCAGTATCCAGACCTCCTGTCGAATGAGTTATCGGCCTGTGCAATATTGCCATGCAATTCTATACTCAAAACTCACCAACGTATCTCCCTGAAGGTCCTTCAAGTGAAACAACGGTCGAACGGGTTCTTTGTTTTTATATGAGAACCGGCCAGTCAGGAATACTCGTTATCAGTGAATTTACCTGTTATTATGATCAATGTTTTGATCATGAAATCAGTGTCTTTGAGACCTAAAATAATAGTTATCTGAATATTTAAATAAATAAGAAAGCAAACTACCTTTGGAAACACACAAGAAAACCACTGGGATAACTTTAAAAATACTTTAATAAAAAAAATAAATATGTACTGCTTTTATACAGAATAAAGTCTTACACATCCATGAACATATAATTAGATGTCCGTAGATATCCACTTACATGCGCACCGCATGGGTAACACTACAGTACCAAATATTAATATTATTTTATGCTTTAAAAATAATTCTTGCAATATAAATCAACGACCATATATATATATATATATATATATATATATATATATATATATATATATATATATACATAAAAAAAATATTGCAATATATAAATATATATATATATATATATATATATATATATATATATATATATATATATATATATATATATATATATATATATATATATATATCTTAATTATCTTAACTCATAAAAACATATTTATATATATATAATAATATATATATACAAACAACTATTGCCTTAAACTTAAAAATATTCACGATCTTGAGACATACATGCGATGCTTTGTGTATATATTTATATGTAACAAAACCATGATAAATATCGATGTGCAAAAATATGTATAAACGAATTATAATATATTAACAAAAATGCATAGACTGATCGATATGAAAGGTAATCTCAAACTTTTACTTGAAAATTATTTAAATTTAGAATTTACAAAATACGTCGATTTGTCACTGTGACCAAATAGTAAGAAAACAGCTGATGCTTTCTACAACTGTTTCTCCAATGCAAGAGAGTTGCCTAATAGTAATTAAATAAATCTTTGTTGCAAACAAACATTGAGTATACAAACATTAACCATACGTTAATAAATAAATACTGAACTTATAAATGCTTTATATTTATCGTCAAAATATACTGACTGCGAAACTTTGGAAAATTAATTACGATAAATAAACGCTTACCTGCAAGCAACATCTAGCAATGATATCGACTGCAAAATCTTTACAAGTGCATAGATACAGACGACACACCTCAGTATATTTATGCACATATGAAATATAATTTATTCACAATTTCTTTGATAAACACAAACTTAATTACATTAATCATTACAATAAATAATACAGCAATATTTACACTTCGAAAATTATATCACCATATTACTTTAAAACAAATATTACATTTACTTTTATAACAAATCACAAAACAAAGCATTCCTGCTTACAAAAAAAAATACACCATCTAACATATAATAAAAATCGATCGAGATATATGAGGCATCACAAGTACCAACTATATACACCCTTGGTCAACAACAATAAAAGCGGAAAGATCAAAATTATGTTTCTTTTTACTATTTATATGAACCTGAGTAACCCAGATTACGACCATTAGCGAATCAAATCACTTAAAAACAGCAGGTAGAATGTTATATACATTTATCAATTAAAATAGTAAAATAAATATATACATGACATCTGAAGAAGAGGCGTGGTTGGTATTTCTTGTGATATTACACTATTTCTCAAGAAATAACAATCTCTCATCCCATTCTGAATAAAAAGACTAACGACAGTCGGAGTTTATGCGCTTCCACACTTTTTAACAAATATGCATTTATTTAATTTTAAGAAAAAAATTATTCTAATATTTATTTATATATAATTACAACAATATATATTATATATATATATATATAATATATATATATATATATATATATATATATATATATATATATATATATATATATATATATATATATAATAACACGCAGTTTCCTTTCGCAATTTCTTTAAAAATATTAATAATAATAATAATAATAATAATAATAATAATAATAATAACCATAATAATACTAATAAAGCATCGATAACAACGACCAATGACAAATCAGATTTTAAGAGTAAGGCTTAAAAAACGAGTTCTCATTGGTTGTTGGTTCTCCTTATATATAAACATATATACAACAGTTTGACCGGGCCTCGCGGTATACATGAGGTATATAGAAAAAAAAATAAACAACATTGCAATAGCAATATGGGACCTTTACTCTAAAACAAATAAATGAAAATCAATTTATACACTTCATGTACACTACGTTACAATAATAATAATAATAATAATAATAATAATAATAATAATAATAATAATAATAATAATAATAATAATAATAATAATAATAATAATAATAATAATAATAATAATAATAATAATAATAATAAAAATAATAATAATAATAATAATCATAATATATTAAATGATAATAATAATAATAATAATAATAATAATAATAATAATAATAATAATAATAATAATAATAATAATAATAATAATAATAATA
>JABUQX010101799.1:0-5000 GCA_015478945.1 Trachelipus rathkii
AAACGGATTCTTCACCTCTGTAAGTGTTGATAACAATGTCGAGGAGTATGTTGGTGTGCATCATAAAACATTTATGGACGCATAACTTGAAGCCCAAAATTAATTCTCAACAGCAAGACCAATCACCAAATCTTTACAATATCCTCAGAAGCCAGATATATTAAGGGTATGAAGGAGATGGTAGGGGAGCTTTCTTTCGACTTACCTCATGCCTCTTCTGCTTAAACTATCTATTTCTGTGCATGTATAAGAATCCTAACAACGCACACTTTATGTGTGACGAGTGGAGAGTATAAAGAAAGAAGAAATATATAATATAATATAATACATATAATATATAAATAGCCTATATATTAATATATTATATATTATATAATAAGTATATACTAATAGTAATTCATTATATTATTATATATAAATTGTTATAATTTATTACTATATTTTTTGTCGATAAATAATATAAATTATTAGTATAATATTATATATATTATAGTGAGTGTGCACGAATTTCGTTAATGTATTTGCTATTTCGGTTCTAGATTCGTAAGATTATCTCATAAATGCCGAATATTCGGAAGTTTCGGTATCCTTTTTGTGGCCGTAAGGCTTATTCGGGGCCGATATTGAGCGAGCCTATATCAAACAATAAAAACGATAACCATCAAGGGAAAGTTATTAAAGGGTGCAATTTTAAAAACTTGAATTTAGAAGACACTATTTATCCCCAAAATAATAAATAATATAAAGCTCAACTTTATTCGGTTAGCAATAAAGAAAAATCTTTGTTGCATAGATATGTTCAATTTCCCTATAAGGCTATTTTGACATTTTCATACAATATATCAAAAGTTAATATATATAGATATTCTCGAGTTTAAGATTGATCACGGGATAATGCTCAACAATAACGGTAGCTGGTATATCAGCAGAGTGGCTTGCTATCAATTTACTATGCTATCTCTATTCCATGTTGCAACTATCGCATGCTGAAGATCAAATAATTAATTATCAAGGATATCACCTAGTTAGAAGATATCTATTATGAGCAGAAGCATATCCTTCATCATTTGTCACCTCATATCACAACGAGGCAGCTGCAAAAGCTTAAACTTACGATGCAGCTGAATGTCAAACGGCATAAATTATTCAAGACGTTTCTACACGCTGAAACAGAACTTATGAATGCTTAAAAGATTGTTTGAACAACAAGTTCCCCTATCCATATACGCTGCTGAATGCAATTAGAAAATGTTGACTGGATTTTCAGTGGAAAATATTCCATTTACCTGAAGCCATTATGACAACATCCATAAGAACAAGCATTAATCGAGTGAAGTCACACTCGACCAAAGTAGATCGTATTCCATTTTAGCAATAATGCATATTTTAAATAAAGGCAATTAAAAAATAATACCAAAACAAACGATATAGAAGAGCTTTAAGAAATAACCAAAGACTTTCTAAGTTTCTATGTGATAAATCTTTGAGTAGCTACTTTCTTAGATCTTCGATTCAAGCTAATTTTTCAACATGAATCAGATGAATCATAAAATATATTATGTACGTCTTGTAGAGACCATAGGAAAGAAATGCATGAATTTAGCTACTTAAGACTCTTCATGCTGACGATATTCACGTAGTGGGAAGTGAAGCTGTGAAGGTTCCACTTTCTTTAATGGATTGTATTAAAGAAATTGTGGCATCAAAATCGTCCATACAAAAAGTAAGTATGAGTGTTAAAAGAAGTCCCATTCTTTCTTGAGATGTGATTATTGTCTAAAAGTAAAAGGCTCATACGTGGCATCAACAATCAAGAAATAAACAATATAGTTTGCACTACTTTGACCGAAAGAACAAATATATTTGCGTCAATGTGAGTGAGAAAAAACACTAGAGAGAAAATAATTTAGTAAATTTGAAAAAACTAATCAAATCAAAAATACGTTCAGACTACACCGTCATCGAGTACGAAAGTGAACGAATATTTAAGAACATGGAGGAAATTTTTGAACATCAGAAATAGGTATGCTCCTGAAAATGGAGAATCTGTAGTGGTTCTGATCAATTTAGCCTTGAGCTTATATTCAAATGAAGTTTAGTTAATATCTTTAACTACGATATATTTTCATTTTCATATTTTTATTTTTAATATATAGTTTAGTTTGGAAAATATTTACAGAAAATAGTTATATTACAGGATTTTGTTTTATTATTTGTATAATAAGTTGAGGTATATAACATGAAATCTCTTTGTGACGTGTGTGTTTTATCGCAATTGAATTATTAGAGATGTGGTCCCTGATAGATCCATTAAATCTTATATATCCGAGTTATTTTGCATGATCGACAGTGCATTTGTGAGATATGATGCGTAACACAGATTTCGTAAAATTTTATGATTTTTACCTTTTTCAAGAGGTCTATCACAATTATTTCCGGATATATACTTAATATAAATATATATATATATATATATAATATATATATATAGTTATATATTATATTATATATTATATATTATTAGTTATATATATCACTTATATTTATATATATATATATATACATAAACTATATTATATAATATATATATATATATTATATATTGGATATATGAAGGGAGAGAAAACAATCGCAATGATATGATACATGTTTTTGATATAGATATGTGTTAAACATATAATACAACTATGAATAAAAGAGTAATATGGGACAACAACGAATGAATGTAATAGAAGGAATGGTTTAGTTAATGTAAACATACTACGATGGTAAGTAACTTTCTCTTCGTAGACGATCTACTGTGCATAGCGTCTGGAATATCCATCATCAAGCTCCAACAATTCCATCATATTGATATCCCACTTGACCTGGTAACGTCCTTCCATGGAACTTAAGATCTTGATGGAAGCGTTCACCCTGCTCATACTAACATCGCCTAGGTTTATCCGGAAATTTTGGTGAGGATGTAAGTAGTGCAACTTTAAAATACTCTTCTACATCCATGAGAATGAAAACTGTCTCTAGCAGTTCCTGTTGTGGTTCTCCGGCTTTCCAGTTCCTCAGAAAATTCTTGTGCTACATCTGAAAAAGCAATTCCACGCTCTTGCCTCTAGCACAGTCATTGTTGTAGGGCAAAGGCAGCATCATGGAGGAGTGTGCCGTATTTGTGGGCCATCGAAAATCTCAGCTTTTTTCTTCTCGTCACTCAGACCAGGAAACGTTGAAGCATATATCGCGGAAGCATTCACTATCATGGTCCAGGGCATTCACAAATTGTTTCATCAAACCAAGTTTTATGTGTGGAGGTAAGATGATGTTTTCTCTCTGTAACAAGTGGTTCACGTACCATGTTCTGGTCACCGTGGCGTCAATGTTCCCTCGGTGGCCAATTCTCGTTTGGTCATGTCCTTTGCCGCCGGCTGTCCCAATAGCACAGGAAGCCGGGATATTTGGTGAAACCTGCTTGCTGCCGCGGTAAAATGTTTACCAATTTTGGATCGACGCATATTTCCATCCATGTACCTAGATATTGTAGCCTCTACCAACTGTCTGATTTTTGCATACTCTCTCTCATCCGTACCTGGCGAGTACCCTATGGAACCAGATGAAGCCATACCTGTTGTCCTGTTGTGTAACACAACACTTTTTTAACCATGCTCTTGGAAAAGTGTCAATAAACGTGCCACTCACACTATCGTATAGCTAAGAGGAGTTGCACCACTACGAGAGTATCACCCTTTGCAACTTCACTGCAATACACTAAGGTTACCGCAATCTGACTGGAAGAGCCCTCTGCATCTCTGTTCTCTCTGTTACGATAACTGTTACTGAACTTGGTGCATGGTCACGTAGATACTTTTCATTGTATTTCAGTCGGAAGACGGAAAACAAGCTCGAGGACAACTTCGCAATACACACTCCTCATATATTAAAGATATCGTTCAGTTCACCCTCTGGGGTGAAACAATGCGAGGACCATCCGACGATATTTCAGATTGATGATAGACATCATCGAGTCATTGAGGCATCCACATCACATGCTAGCGACGTAATGAAAGTTTACCAACCATGCTTCCGAATTCTACCGCAGTAAGCTTGCTGCTACTGTAGATATATGCCGGAAGGTAACGCTCTATACAGCCTACACGTAAAGATATGGCGCACACAGAATTTTTGTCATTCCCAGGAATCTGCAAAAATAGGGATCCATGATTGCACGAAAACGGGATGTGATACAGCAAACCCGAGATATATATGGAATCGCACCTCCGAATTACTATAGATCTGCTACAAAAGTCCATCCACGAAAAATGTCACCTTTTTTGTGACGGCAGTGTAAGTTTTTCTTTATTTTTCCCTAACTGGATGACCGATCTTTGAAATAACTATTCGGCCGAATAGCGACGTGATTATTCGGCCGAATATTTTAGCCGAATATTCGTTATTCGGTATTCGGCTTTTTCATCTATTCGCAACATCCATATATATATATATATATATATATTAAATATATATATCTATATTATAATATTATACTTATACTATATAATATATATAATATAATATATATATATATAATACATATATATATATATTTATTTATATATATAATATTTTATATATATATACTATTATATTATATACCTATATATATATATATATATATATATATATTATTATATCTATAATTATATATAGTATTTATTATAAAGTAAATATTGGCCCATCTTCACGCCAATCATAATTTGTATATGATTTGTATATGCCTTTAGGGGTATATATATATATATATATATATAAAATTATTCCTATATATATATATATGGATTGGCCGGATAGTGAATTAGCCGGATAGCCGGATAACCAGGATATCCCGGCTAGGACAGTTATATAAAACGGATACCGGATATCACGGTCGATTCCGGCAGTCCTGGTTATATATATATATTTTGTATATAATATTATAATATATATGATAAATATATATTATATAATACTAT
>JABUQX010101799.1:15000-20000 GCA_015478945.1 Trachelipus rathkii
TCCCCAAAATACCCTTTCCTTCTTGTAACATCAAACCCACACACAGTCATTATCACCTCATCATTACTGCCAATATTATACAGATTTTCAAAGTGTTCTTTCCACACTCCACTCACATCCATTTCATCAGTTACAAAAAACACCATCCCTATTCATTATTCTAAGCAGGTTCCCCTTATTCTAATTCTTAACCTTTAGCGCTTCCTTCCAGAAGAGCTTCCTATTCCCTTGTATGTCCCCATTCATCCTCCTTCCAAACTGTTCATTTACCTCTTTTTCTCTGCGTTAGCCATCTTTTTAGCATTCACTTTTTTCCTCCTTACATATAATTCCAAGCATCTTTCTTTTGAAACTTCATCATTTGCCTTTAGTACATTCAACCACGCTTTTTTTTACTTTTATAACCACTTACATCACCTCTTCATTCCACACTCTGTTATCATTCTTACTTCCTACTTTAGCACACCCACATACTTCTTTTGCACTGCTAACAATTGCTTCCTTCATTTGCTTCCAGATTTATTCAGTTTCAACTTGTTCACATTCAACTGATTTACTTGCGAGCGTTCTTACATACTTATCCTTATTACCTTGTTCACTAAACTTCTCACTCATAATTTTACCACTTCCTTTAGTATCCACCTTCCTCTACTCCATCCAAGGTCCCACACTAACTTGGTACACATAGAACAACATAATGATATGATAATCCCATTCCTAAACCTCACTGATTTAACATCCAATACATACTTCAACATCTCCTTCTTCCGCAACACAAAATCAAATCATACTTTTCACTTTGATACCATCTCTAACTACACAACTCTAGTATACATATGGATACTCTTGTGTTTAAAGAAAGTATTACTTACACACATATCTCTCTCCTCACAGAAATCATTCACCTTCCTACCATTCTTATTTTCTCCTGACACCCCAAAACCACCTGTTATACCATCCTTTTTTTGATCATATATATATATATATATATATATATATATATATATATATATATATATAAAATATATATATATAAAATACTATATAAAAAGATAGTATTTCACGACTATTATATATATGTATATATATATATATATATATATATATATATATATATATATATATATATACTATATATATAAAATCCGTATGTATTAATAGTCAATATTTAGGCCTAGAAGGGGTATTGGTACTACTGTATAATTTAAAACATCTTTAATATACATAAAAAGAGGTAATTTTAAAAAAAAACAAAAAAAAACATTTGTTTTAAAAAAAAAAATGTTTTTTAAAAAAAAAAAAAATTAAAAAAACCGTTTTTTTCACAACCCTATATATATATATATATATATATATATATATATATATATATATATATATATATATATATATAAATATATATATATATATATATATATATATATATATATATATATATATATATATATATATATATATATATATATATATATATATATATATATATATATATATATATATATATAAGAAGGAATTCTGATAGTTCGATATGTTCTTCGTGTCATTGAAGGTGACTAAAGGGACAGTGGTAGTGGGTCCACTACCATTTATTTACACCCTAGGAATGCTTATATATTGCTAGCATTCTGTGCATGTTACACACCCTATCCCACACCTGTGGGGAGTAATGGGAGGATGAAAGAATATACTGGTATATATATATATATATATATATATATATATATATATATATATATATATATATATATATATATAGAGATATATATAAACTATTATTTTTATAATAATATATATATATATATATATATATATATATAATATATGGACTGAGATACTCGAAGCCCTTAATTTATTTAATTGTAATCAAGTTGTGTGTGAGTGAAAGATTTATCACTTTGTCATTTATTAAACAATTGCAATATGAAATGTTACTATCAACAAATGGGAAATAGTGCCATAAATGGGTATATATAAGCATATAATTTAACTAAATAAACCTCATAAATTATAGCAATGTCAATATATAAACCCTGACACAATTCTAATAACAACCTCTCACTTGGGAGGTATGCAAAACAGTCCCTGTCTTTAGCAAGTAAGCAAGTAAGTTATTAAATTCTGACCTAGTTTGTGAATATAATTTATGAGGTATTCTTCTTGGCCTCATTCTGATTGGTGGACCTTTTATATTTGCCACATAAGGATACATGTTAGTTAGCTCTATTAATACTCTTTCAGGTATGACTGCTTTATCTTCATATTTAGTTACATTTCCATCTTTATCTATTAATGCTGTACTGATGCTGCCTGTTTTACCTTTATATTTGTCAAAAATTTCTGCCCACCTGTCTTTCTGTTTTCTCTTTATATAATTATTTTCAGACAGATATGGGTTGAGAAAAAGCTCTTTATGTTTCATTATTACATCATTAAAGAAAAGTGAACTATTAGGTAATAGAGTAGAATTGAAAGGAAGGGTTTTAGTAGGAGAGAAAGGGTCTCAAGAAATTTCATGCACATGCATATTTCTTAACTGTAAATCTCTATTTAATTTTATAGTATGATTAGTCAAAGGGTCAATTAAAATATCATTTTTAAAATCAATACCAAAACCATAACGTTTTAAAAATGGAAGCCCCAAAATATTAGTTTTTAAATTTGCAATATAAAATTTGTCAATATATTTCCTATTTAAATTTATATAAATTTCTAAAGTTATTACATCATAAATGTCAATTTTGCCATTATTTGCTGCTAATACCGTATATGACCTATAGGCTTTTTGCGCTTCGCAATTGCATCTGCTGTTGCAATATTGATCTGACTCCCTGAGTCGATCAAAAGAACCCTTTTATTTATACTATCAAAAACTTTATATAGCTTTGGGTCGGAAATCTCGCAAGGTCTCTCCCCAGCCTCAGCTTTGTTGAAAATTTTATTTTATATGCTAAAGCGTTCTTCATTTTCAGTACTTTTAAATGTCGAGTCTGGTAAGATATTTGCAACATTTTTCTGACTTTCCACTATATCATTTGTAATATGAGAATTATTAAATGAAACCATATTAAGAAAGGTGTACCCAGCATGCCATGGGTGTACAAACCCTACCAAATTTTCAATACTTAAGAAGCCGCATGGTAATATTTAGACTATCCCAGTCAACCAATAAAAATTAATAATTAAGAAGCTACATTGGCCCCTCTAGAATGTCCCAGTCAACCCATAATAAATAATAAATAAGAATAATACATAAGAAGCCGTATGGGCCTATCTAGACTGTCCCAGTCAACCAATAATAGTTAATGATTGAAAATAATAATTAAGAAGCCGCATTGACCCATCTAGAATGTCCCAGTCAACTCATAATAAATAAGAATAATACTTAAGCAGCCGCATGGTCCTTTTTAGACTGTCCCAGTCAACCAATAAAAATTAATAATTAAGAGGCCGCATTGGATCTTCTAGAATATCCCAGTTAACCCATAATAAATAAGAATAATACTTAAGAAGTCGCATGGGCCTATCTGGGCTGTCCCATTCAACCAATAATAATTAAAAATAATAATTAAGACACATTGATTCCTCTAGAATGTCTCAGTCAACTCATAATAAATAAGAATAATAGCCTACTTAAGAAGCCGCATGGTCTTTTGTCCTAATTGATAATAAAATTAATGAGAAGCCGTATTGGCCCCTATAGAATGTCCCAGTCAACCCATAAAAATTAAGAATTAAAAATAATTTTAAATAATAATTAATTAATGTAATTAATGAATAGTATTTACAATTAAGAAGCCACATGGGTCTACCTAGACTGTCCCAGTCAACCAACAATAATTAATAATTAAGAATAATAAATAAAAAGTCGCATTACCCCTTAGAATGTCCCAGTCAATCATAATAATTAATAAATAAGAATAATAATTCAGTAGCCGCATGGGCCTATCTAGACTGTCCCAGTCAGCCCATAATTAATAATTAAGAATAATTTATTCTTAATTATGATTGTTATGGGTTGACTGGACGTGTTTATGCAGCTCCTAATGCTGTGCATGTATTATGGGTTGACAAGGACATCTAGAAAGAACACTATTATTAATTTTTATTATTGTTATTATGTCTAAAAAGAACCATGTGGCTTCTTAAGTATTATTATTATTGATTGACTGGGACATTCTAGAAAGGTCAATGCGGCTTCTCAATTATTAATTATATATAGTATTATTGGTTGACTGGGACGGTCTAGAGATAGGCCCATGCTACTTCTTAAGTATTATTCTTATTTATATGATTGACAGGATTTCAGAGGGTTATCGCGACTGCTATTGGTTGACTGGGACGTCTAAAGAACAATATTAACTCTTAAGCTGTTATTCTTATTTATGGTTAACTACATTCTAGAGAAGATCAACAGCGACTTTGCTATTATTTTTGGTATTAATTATTATTGGTTGACAACAATATTTAGGCCCATATTGCGCGTCTTAAGTATTATTCTTGGCTATTATGGTTGACTGGGACTCTAGAAAGGGGCAATCTGCGTTTCTTAGTATTAATTTTATTGGTTGACAGGAGATTTCAATCTAAACAGGACCCATCTTGACTGTAATATTATTCTTATATATTGTGGGTTAACTGGGACATTCTAGAGGGTTAATGCAGCTTCTTAATCATTATTCTTAATTATTATGGGTTGACTGGAAGTCTAGACAGGCCCATGCGGCTTCTAATTATTATTCTTATTAATTATAATTGATTGACTGGGACATTCTAGAGGGCCAATGCGGCTTCTTAATATTATTCTTAATTAATAATTATTGTTGGTTGACTGGGACAATCAAGGTAGGCCATATGGCTTCTTGAGTATAATTATGTTAAGTAACAAGTGATTGATTATATTTGATGTTTATAATTACATTAATTAATGTTAAAAGTATTTAGTGTAATTTTAGGTTGAATAGAACACTCTAGATTGGTTCTGCGTCTTCTTACTGTCTTTA
>JABUQX010101799.1:25000-29189 GCA_015478945.1 Trachelipus rathkii
GTGAGAGTGAAAAAGGAAAGTCCCATTCTTCTGACGATGTGATTATTGTACATAAAAGTAAAAGGCTACATACGGAATTACATCAAGAAATAAACAAATATATAAGTTTGCCTACTTTGACCAGTGAAGACAATGATGTTGGAAAAACACTGGAAATAGTTTTATGAATTTGAAAAAACTAGCAATAAAATACCTTTCAGCTCCACCGTCATCAGTCGAAAGTGAAAGAATATTTAGAACAGGAGGAAATATTTATGAAGCCACAAGAAATAGGTTATCCCCTGAAAATGAAGAACTGCTAATGTTCTGTCATTTTAACCTTAGAGCTTATTCAAATGAGGTTTGTTTATATCTTCTTCTGAGCTTTGTTTTTATTTAATTATTTATTTTAATGTGTGAATGGTTTGCTATAGGTAAGAAATATTTATTTATTTTTGTTTTATTACTTTGTATATAACACTGGTAAACATAAAATTTCTTGGACGGGGTTTCGCAATTGATTATATTATTGATGTGCTGATTCCAAAAATGTAATCGGTTTTTGCATATCACATCGCATTTGAGAGATATTGTGTGTAACACAGATTTGTAAAATTTTATGATTTTTACCTTTTTCAAGAGGGTCTATCACAATTATTGGGATATATATATATATATATATATATATATATATATATATATATATATATATATATATATATATCACTCCTCATCTCTTACTCTCTCTATATATATATATGCATATATACATATATATACATATATATATGCATATATATACATATATATATATATATATATATATATATATAAATATATATATATATATATATATATATATATATATATATATATATATATATACTCTTATATATAACTATTTATATATATATATATATATATATATATATATATATACTCTTTCTATATATATATATATATTAGTTATATATGAAGGGAGAGAAACAAATTGCAATGATATGATACATGTCTTTGATAGATATATGTTAAACATATAATACAACTATGAATAAAGAGTAATATGGGACAACAATGAATGTAATAGAAGGAATGGGTTTAGTTAATGTAAACATACCTACGATGGTAGTAACTTTCTCTTCGTAGACGATCTATTGTGCATAGCGTCTGGAATATCCCTCATCAAGCTCCAACAATAGTCGGCCATCATATTGATATCCCACTTGTCCTGGTAACGTCCTTCCATGAACTTTAGATCTTGATGGAAGCGTTCACCCTGCTCATCACTAACATCGCCTAGGTTATCCGGAAATTTTCTTAGGTGAGAATGTAAGTAGTGCAACTTTATATGAAAGTCGAGATAGGAGGCCAGCATATCTCCATGAGTTCTGTAAATACTAGTGGTTCTGGCTTTCTGTTAAATTTCTGGCACTACCTGAAAAGAATCCGCTCACTCTAACACAGTCATTGTTGTAGCAAAGACAGCATCACGGAGGAGTGTCGGCCCATCAAATATCCCAGTTTTTTTCTTCTCGTCACTCAGACCAGGAAGCGTTGAGCATATATAGCAGGAAGCATTCACCATCATGGTCCAGGGCCTTTACAAATTGTTTCATCAAACCAAGTTTTATGTGTAGTGGAGGTAAGATGATGTTTTCTCCCTGTACAAGTGGTTCACGTACCATGTTCCTGTCACCTGGGGTCAAGGTTTCCCTTGGTGGCCATTCTCTTTTGGTTCAGTGATCCTTTGCCGCCTGGCTGTCCCAATAGCACAGGAAGCAGGTATATTTGGTGATACAGCCTTTGACTAGGCAAAATGTTTTCATTTTGGTGGCCCAGCATGTTCACCATCCATGTACCAGAATAACATAGCCTCAAACTGTGTGATTTTTGCATACTCTTTATATAATTGTTTCAGTACCCTACTTGAACAAAAGCATACCTGTTGCCGTTGCGTAACAACACACACTTTAAATGCTCTTGGGAGTGTCAATAAACAGTCGCCACTCACCAGCATCGTATGCTGGGAGTCCCATAGCAGTAGTAGGCCTGCAACTTCATTGAATGCAATACACAAGGTTACCATCTGACTGGAAGAGCCTCCCGCAGCTCTGCTTCTCAGTTACGATAAAATGTTACTCTTGTGCCATGGTCAGTAGTCATTTTCCTTGCAACCTCGAAGCCAGCAGCTCAGGACAACCGGCAAATGCAACTCTCATACAAGATCGTTCGGTTTACCTGGTGAACAATGACAGAACTCACGACTGTGTTTCAGATGGATGATAGACATCATTCAGGTCATTGGCATCCATACATGTAGAGCGTGCTAGTTACTGCATAACTTCCCGAATATATCGATAGTAAAGCTTGCTACTACTGTAGATATGCGGAAGGTAACGTCTATACAGCCTACGTAGTGCGCTCATGAATTCATTCCTAGGAATATGCAAAAATAGGGATCCATGATTGCTGAAAACAGGATGTGATGCAACCGATCAAAGATATATGGAATCAGCACCTCCGAATTACTATATATCTACTACAAAAGTCCATCCAAGAAAAATTTCACCTTTTTTTGTTGACCAGTGTAAGTTTTCTTTATTTTTCCTAAATGGATGACCGAACTTTGAAATAACTATTCGGCCGAATAGCGAAGTGATTATTCGGCCGAATATTCGATATTCGGCCGAATACTTTTGGCCGAATATTCGGTATTCGGTATTCGGCACTCTTTTCTTAAACATCTATGTATATATATGCACATATATATATATATATATATATATATATATATATATATATATATATATTTCTTTTTATATTATTATATTTTTATTTTTTTATATGTATATATATATATATATACTTATATATATATATATGTAACATTTTTAAATTTACGATATTACATTCCCATGTTTTCGGTTACGAGCCGCTACTGATATATATATATATAAACAGATTTTGATAAAGAATTTATTCTTTTCGCCGCCTACCACTCACTAACAGATCTCCAGCTACAAACAGATTATGATTATAAGGAATTTGAGTGGGGGCGTAATTTTAGTGAGGGGGGATGTTGGGGTCGCTGTTGCAGTGGCTCCAACTTCACCCAATTATATGCAGAAGTGGTACACCTCTAATATATTGGTGTATTTTCATTTATTTATATATTATATTTATATGTATGCCTTCTAATCATAACATGTTCTTTTCTCCCATCCTGCTAATCACATCTTCTTTAGGCATCTTGAATATATGGTAGTTAGCCATTTTCAGAATTTAAATATTTTTCTGAGTGACCAATTTTCATTGGCCTCCTGTCACATCATCGACCTTGAGTCCTCCCTTTTGTTGTCAAAAGGATTGCCACAATCTTGAAGACGTGAGTTATATGGTTTATAGTTTTGTCTTTTAGATGTGGCTGTCGCTCCATCATTATATGGCTTATTCACCAGTATGTCTTTTTTAGATTAAATTACCAGCTCTCTGCCGTCTCTCCAATACCAGTGTTCACCCTTACAGAGAGATTACAACAATCTCCCAGGGTAAGCCATATTACAATGCTTAATTATTTTTGTGTTTTCTGTGATGGAGCGTATGTACCTAATTCAAATGCCTATGCTTTTCAAATTATCTAGGTGCCATTGCTGGGGCCTAGCGCCATTCTGGTTACAACTCTTGCCATTGCTGTGTTTATCCTGTCTCAAGTTTTTGGTGGCACTCATTCAATTCGGAACTCGACTCGAACAAACATCAGTTAATTCCGGAGCAAAATAAACAAGAAACACAACGTTAAGTGATTGTTCTTGTGTTTGCATCCTAGACCTTATCACACATATTAACCTTCTTGTTCCAGTAGTAACTAACCCTTACTCTGGAACTCGAACGCAAACTCGAACGTTAAACTCGACATTATTTTGGTTGTTCTATCCTAGAACCAACCGACAGTTATCTGCTATCAAATATTATTAGATATTCCTCCCCTTGCGTTTAACTAATAAACGTTTCATTTTAAAAAACATCTTGTTTTTAACCCCCCTATTAAAGATCTCCATTCTACCTTGTATTCAAGGAGGGTCCTTTAATTCAAGGAGGGTTCCACTCAAGTCAAGGTGGATTTATCAGAGGAGAAATTCATGTGTTGCAGGGAATGCATTTTGGATAGTTCAGGTAATCAATGCGGTAACCGTTAGAGAAAGTAGCTCTC
>JABUQX010101800.1:0-5000 GCA_015478945.1 Trachelipus rathkii
AACACGAGAGAGATCGGTAGTAACAATTAACTCCCTTATTGGGTTTCGAACCCGCACCCTCGCAGTTAGTATGCCAGCGTGTTACCACTAGACAACGACGAGGCTAAGGAACATCCACCCATTTTCCTCTGAAGATTCTATCTTCCCAGAAGAAATAAGGCAAGTCAATCTTGACAGTGACCTCTGGCAGATCTCCCCGCCCCCACTTGGGTCAAGGGTCACACAGGGTGCTACTCGGGGAGTAACGGTATCAGTAACAAGTTTAGAACTGCAACAAACGCTCACAGTTCGTTAAATGGTAAGAACAATCAAACGTCCCCACTTATTGGGTTTTCGAACCCGCACCCTTCGCAGTTAGTATGGCGCAAGCCGTTTACCACTACCGCACCCCACACGCGAGGTAAAGGAAATCCACCATTTTCCTCTGAAAGAATTCTATCTTCCAGAAGAATAAGGTCAAGTCATCTTTTTGACAGTGACCTCTGGGCAGATCTCCACCGCCCTCCTCGGGTCAAGGGTCACACAGGGTGCTACTCGGGAGTAACGGTATCAGTAACAAATTTAGAACTGCTAACAAACGCTCACAGTTCGTAAAATGGTAAGAACAATTTAACTCCCCTTATTGGGTTTCAAACCCGCACCCTCGCAGTTAGTATGCCAAGCGTGTTACCACTAGACCAACGAGAGGCTAAAAGGAAATTCACCATTTTCCTCTGAAAGATTACTTTCTTCCCAGAAGAATAAGGCAATTCAATCTTAACAGTGACCTCTGGCAGATCTCCCGCCCCACTCGGGTCAAGCGTCACACGGGTGAGCCATACTCGGGAGTAACCGCGTATCAGTAACAAGTTTAGGAACTGCTAACAAACGCTCACAGTTCGTAAAATGGTAAAAACAATTAAACTCCCCTTATTCTGGGTTTTCAACCCGCAACCTCGCAGTTAGTATGCCAAGCATGTTACCACTAGACCACGAAGAGCTAAAAGGAAATCCACCACTTTCCTCTGAAAGAGATTACTATCTTTCCAGAAGAATAAGGCAAGTCAATCTTGACAGTGCCCTCTGGCAGACTCTCCCCCCACACTCGGGTCAGAGGTCACACAGGGTGCTACTCCGGGAAGTACGGTAATAGTAACAAGTTTAGAACTGCTAACATACGCTCACAGTTCGTAAAATGGTAACAACAATTAAACTCCCCTTATTGGGTTTCGAACCCGCACCCTCGCAGTTAGTATGCCAAGCGTGTTACCACTAGACCAACGAGAGGCTAAAAGGAAATCCACCATTTTTCTCTGAAAGATTACTATCCTCCCAGAAGAATAAGGCAAGTCAATCTTGACAGTGACCTCTGGCAGATCTCCCCGCCCCCACTCGGTCAAGGGTCACACAGGGTGCTACTCGGGGAGTAACGGTATCAGTAACAAATTTAGAACTGCTAACAAACGCGCTCAGTTCGTTAAATGGCAAGTCCAATTAAACTCCCCTTATTGGGTTTCGAACCCGCACCCTCGCAGTTAGTATGCCAAGCGTGTTACCAATAGACCAACGAGTGGCTAAAAGGAAATCCACCATTTTCCTCTCTCTGAAAGATTACTATCTTCCCAGAAGAATAAGGCAAGTCAATCTTCACAGTGACCTCTGGCAGATCTCCCCGCCCCCACTCGGGTCAAGGGTCACACAGGGTGCTACTCGGGAGTAACGGTATCAGTAACAAGTTTAGAACTGCTAACAAACGCTCACAGTTCGTAAAATGCTAAGAAACAATTAAACCCCCCTTATTGGGTTTCGAAACCGCACCCTCGCAGTTAGTATGCCAAGCGTGTTACAACTCAACGATACTCCCCGAGTAGCACCCTGTGTGACACTTGACCCGAGGATTGGGGGCGGGGAGATCTGCCAGAGTCACGTCAAAGATGACTTGCTATCTTCTGGTCATATAAGAAATTTTTTCAAGAGTGATTTCATTTTTTTTTTTTTTTTTTTTTTTATTTTTTATTTTTTTTTATTTTTTTCTTTTTTTTTTTAGCCTCTCGTTGGTCTAGTGGTAACACGCTTGCCATACTAACTGCGAGGTGCGGGTTCGAAACCCAATAAGGGGAGTTTAATTGTTCTTACAATTTACGAAACTGTGAGGCGTTTGGTTAGCAGTTCTAAAACCTTGTTACTGATACGTTACTACCCACCCGCGTAGCCCCTTGTGTGACCCTTGACCCGAGTGGGGGCGGGTGAGATCTTGCCAGAGGTCATGGTCAGATTGACCTTGCTTATTTCTTCTGGAAGATAGTAATCTTTCAGAGGAAAATGGTGGATTTCCTTTTAGCCTCTCGTTGGCTCTAGTGGTAACACGCTGGGCATACCGTTCGCGAGGGCCGGTTCGAAACCCAATAAGGGAAGTTTAATTGTTCTTACCATTTTTACGAACTGTGAGCGTTTGTTAGCAGTTCTAAACTTGTTACTGATACCGTTACTCCCCGAGTAGCATCCTGTGTGGACCCTTGACCCGAGTGGGGGCGGGGACATCTGCCAGAGGTCGTCAAGATTGACTTGCCCTATTCTTCTGGGAAGATAGTAATCTTTCAGAGGAAAATGGTGGATTTCCTTTAGCTCCTCTTTGGTCTAGTGGTAACACGCTGGCATACTAACTGCGAGGGTGCGGGTTCGAACCCCAATAAGGGGAGTTTAATTGTTCTTACCATTTTACGAACTGTGAGCGTTTGTTAGCAGTTCTAAACTTGTTACTGATACCGTTACTCTCCGAGTAGCACCTCTGTGTGACCCTTGACGCGAGTGGGGTGGCGGAAAGATCTGCCACAGTTCGTAAAATGGTAAGAACTTGCCTTATTCTTCTGGTAGATAGTAATCTTTCAGAGAAAATGGTGGATTTCTTTTAGCCCTCTCGTTTGTCTAGATGGTAACACGCTTGGCGCAATACTAACTGCGACGGGTGCGGGTTCGAACCCAATAAGGGGAGTTTAATTTTTCTACCATTTTACGAACTGTGAGCGTTTGTTAGCCAGTTCTAAACTTGTTATGATACCATACTCCCAGTAAGCACCCTGTGGTGACCCTTGACGCCGAGTGGGGGCGGGGAGATCTGCCAGAGGTCACTGTCAAGATTGACTTGCTTTATTCTTCTGGGAAGATAGTAATCTTTCAGAGAAAAATGGTGGATTTCCTTTTAGCCTCTCGTTGGTCTAGTGGTAACACGCTTGGCATACTAACTGCGAGGGTGCGGGTTCGAAACCCAATAAGGGGAGTTTAATTGTTCTTACCATTTTACAAACTGTGAGCGTTTGTTAGCAGTTCTAAACTTGTTACTGATACCGTTACTCCCCGAGTAGCACCCTCTGTGTGACCCTTGACCGAGTGGGGGCGGGGAGAATCTGCCAGCGGTCCACTGTCACAGATTTGACTTGCCTTATTTTCTGGGAAAGATAGTAATCTTCAGAGGAAATGGGGATTTCCTTTTTTAGCACTCTCGTTGCGCTACTACGTGGCTCCCCACGCTGGCATACTAACTGCGGGGTGCGGGTTCGAAAACCCAATAAGGGGAGTTTAATTGTTTTTATTACAATTTTACGAACTGTGAGCGTTTGTTAGCAGTTCTAAACTTGTTACTGATTACCGTTACTCCCCGAGTAGCACCCTGTGTGACCCTTGACACCGAGTGGGGGCGGGGAGATCTGCCAGAGGTCACTGTCAAGATTGACTTGCCTTATTTCTTCTGGGAAGCATCAGTAAATTCTTTCAGAGAAAATGGATGGCTTTCCTTTTAGCCCTCTCGTTTGGTCTAAGTGGTAACACGCTTGGCCATACTAACTGCGAGGGTGCGGGTTCGGAAACCCAAATAAGGGGAGTTTGGAATTGTTCTTACCATTTTACGAACTGTGAGCGTTTGTTAGCAGTTCTAAACTTGTTACTGATATATATATATATATATATCATATATTTATATATATATATATATATATATATATATTTTATATATATATATATGCCATATATATATATATATAGCCTATATATATACTATATATATATATATATATATAATACCCCTATATATATAATATATATATGATATATATAATATATATATATATATGACTATATTTAACCTTGTTTTATTTTTATTTCACAGCTTATTTTATTATTTATATTTATATTTTTATTTACATTAATATTTTATTACATATATTTATATTTTTATTTATAATAATATTTTTCTTATTTATACTTATATTCAAATTAATATATAAAATTTTCTTTTTATTTATATATTTACTTTCGTAGCAAAGGAATTTTAATTTCAAATTATCATATATTTTTTTCTTTATGAGATGGAACAAATTTATAATTTAAAAAATTTTTTTTTTAATTATAAATAAAAACTTTCAGAATTTTCCATATATAAATGAAATTAGTAGTATTATAAATGAAAATTTAATAATAATAATAATAATAATAATAATAATAATAATAATAATATAATAATAATAATAATAATAATAATAATAATAATAATATTAATAATAATAATAATAATAATAATAGCATTTTACATATTATTAATACCTTATTTGTAAATATGTATAATAAATTTGAATATTAAATTTCTGAGACTATATCAGGGGCATAAATCGAAATAATTGCAATTTGGCAACATTTCCACTTATTAGCTCATATTATCTGCTTTTATCTATCTATCTATCTATCTATCCATTTATCCATCCATCCATCCATCCATCCATCCATCCATCCATCCATCCATCCATCCATCCAATCTGCCATCCATCCATCCTCCATCCAATCCCTCCATCCAACCATCCATCCATCCATCCATCCATCCATCCATCCATCCATCCATCCATCCATCCATCCTATCTATCTCTAATGCACACACACACACATTTATATATGAATGTAGAGGTTTATTAGATGGTGTGGTTTTTTTATTTATCATTATTGAGAAAGATTTTATTTTGGTGATTTTGTCATTT
>JABUQX010101800.1:12500-32490 GCA_015478945.1 Trachelipus rathkii
GAAAACAAAAAACAACCACACTCCCGCTCCCCGACTACCACCGCCAAAACGAACAACAAAAAAAAAAAACAAAAACAAAAAACCCAAATAAAAAACACGATAGACACCGGCCTCACACCATAGAAAAAAATATAAATAAAAAAATATAAAATAAAAAATAAAAAAAAAATAAAAATAAAAAAATAAAAATAAAAAAAACAACAAAAAACAAAAAAAAAAAAAGAAAAACATTAAAAACCTCACTGAAATGAACCAACCCCAAAAAAACAAACATCAACACCTCCGAGCCAACCAAAAAGTACAAAAAAAAATCAGGCTAGGCTGACTTCAAATAGCACGTTAAAAAAGGCTTATGCAGTATAGGCTTGTTCAATAAAAATATAAATCCGCCTTGACGTCTATGGACCATCTGGAGACCACTGACCAAGCATCGCAGCATAATCTCCCAGTTCAACGCTGCAAAATCCGCTATGAGCTTCCAGAGCAGCGCACTCATCCAGCGACGACTATCGGATGACGAATATCTCGGACTAGACACCTTCATTCTCGTAGATTACACCTAGTATGACATATACGGTCAACCATGGAAGCCCCATGCGGATTTGTCACGGCGCGATGTCTCGAGGCTATCATCGCATCATTCTGCATAATCAGTAGAATAACACTTTGCACTATAGGCGGCTTCGACGACAGCAACATGCTTCCAGCGCGATATACTGATAAGCATACAATAATAAACACAAACAAAAACCCCCAAAACCCAGAACCAAACCACCCAAAACAAAACACCAAAAAAAAAACCCAACCCAACCACCCACTCTTGAAGCTACCAATTGAGTAACAATATATTAGAGTGGTATATATTTAATAGGGCAACTAATCCCATGGCAACTCAATGCACAAAATGGCTCGCCCCTCTTTTCAGTCATCAAATACCATATATTAACTTCTAATACATAAGTAAAAAAAGTGAATTCTACTAAGTAACAACTAACCAGTAAACGATATTACAGACATCTTACTTTCAGGATGAAAAAAAAAAATCAAAATGGTAACCACGAAAACTATTTAGCCTTCGGAGAACCAAATTGGCGGCTTGCCTAAAATACACATTAGATACCTCCCTTACAATATCCTAACACCCCTCTAACCCTATTAATCTAATCATCATCATGCGAGAGATGATAGTATTGACTGGCAAACCTCTCGTCACCGGTGGTGTGGATAGAAACTTCCTAAGAACAGCCCTAACTCATATTATATACACACTGACCTTCCCACCTAATCTACCTACAAAAAGGAAAGATAGGGAGTTGACGTAGCCTCCGTGAGATAGTATAAAATAGAGTATTGACTTCCAAACACAGCCTCCCTCATTCCATTCCCACTCCCTCCACTATATCTACCACATGGGGGAGTTGACAGCATAACACAGTCACCGGTGGTGACACCAAACACAAGGATGAGACTTCAACAAAACGATCACGCACGCCTCGACGTCCACTCCGATCCCATTCTCCCCCACAAAAATCAAACTACACAACACTCAATAAGGGAAACAGATAGACAGAACTACGTGTCGAAAGATGAAAAAAGAGCAAACTAATACAAACACATAGGAACCAAAAACTCAATAATAACCTACCCCTCCCCCTAAATAACCACAAAAATGAGATGGAAAGCCTCGACAGGGCCATAAACCGACATAGGAAATGAAAAGAAAAGCGAATTGAAATAACACTAACATCGAAAAAAACCAGACACGACCCACTTCAACCAAAAAACCACCACATCCACCCCGTAATCACTCAAACAATATGGGAGTTGACTGGCCTACCAAGTGAGTGGGTTAGCGACCAAGCCACCGATAAATATAACCGAGCAAACAAACGTTCTGGATTAGCACGGCCTTCTTTGTCCTCTAATGAAACTCTGCAATACTTCGAGTAGTCTTTACCCAGATATTCAAACTTACTGTTAAACTTACACCTACTTAACCTCACAATTTAAACCTTATTTCTATTAATTTTATAACGAAACTCAATTGATAATTAAAAAGCGTTCTGACACAAAACCCACTTTCTTTAACTCTAACTAATAGCATCTCCTCACGGTCTCCCCGCCAAGGGCTGTTATTTGTGCCTACGAATCTCGCTGATTTTCAAAACTACTGTCCCTGACAATACTATAAAGAGGTTTACCCGAATTATCTATACCATATGACAACAACGTACTACACTGCTCAAACTCTCGACCTCCGCCTAAATCTCACATCTTCGTTTACTCTCATCCGCTCTCCTCACTCACCTCTCTTACGACAACTCCTCACACTTGTTCGAACTTACTTTAACTCGAAAATATTGTTCACTTACATCTCCTTCTATATCAACATTACCCTTTAAATCATCATTCTTGGGTGATAAAATTCAACATTACAATACCACCAAATGCTTTTCCTTGTAATTTACTCAAGATATAGCTATTTGAACTTGCTCTAACCATATTCACTCACCTCGCCTCTGAACAAGATCTGCCGCGACCATATTCGACATAATATCCCAGATCACCAGTAGAAGCATGAATATCAAAAGATATCTCCACAAAAGATAATCCTTATCGATAACACATATAAAGTCCTATAAATATACAAACCTTCACCAAGGCGCCTAAACTCTTAAACGAAACACAAAAAAAAATAGCATAACTAAATCAAAAACCCAACACAAACCTCACAAAAACAACCAAATACACCTTGTATTTCTATAAATCTATTACTACTCATACAAGTACCACACACATACTCTTACTCATAACCTACGAACTTTGCTTATATATATCAAGCTTACTACTGAGATCCGAAATGGAACAGAGCTAACGATATATTAATATTATCATTTCCTTAAAACTAAACCTAAACAAAATCTATGAGTTTAACTTGCAACTCTTCTTCCGTGCTATTCGTCACAGAGGACGATACGCAAATGTACCTTCATCAACAAATTAAACACCTCACTCTTCAAAAACTCTTAGAGAATACACACGCATAATCTAAATTATTTCACCCACAAGGAAAATAAACCTGCCCAGCACACATCAAACCTCCAATAAATATAATAGTGACAAAACTTAAAAAAGATAAATTATACTTTCTGTAGAATAAAATAATGACATTATACTAAACTGAGTTTCCTGATTCCTCAATCAGTCCTTTCTGGCATTTTTCAAAAAAATTAAAAAAGAACTTTTAATTTAATGGTTCATTCACACTATTCACTCCTCAATATCTTCGAACAATCTTCTGTTAAAGCTAAACTAATTCGTTCTTAATTCCACCTTAGAAGTTGATTCCATCCTCACTCCACTCCTCCAACTCAAAATTTTATGAAAAACTAAAAATAGCCAAATTCTTTAAAGATGTATATTTCGTATGTTTACTTCTCATTAAATGAAGGAAATAGGCCTCGTTGTGTCAGAGAGAAGGGCACAGACAACTGTGATTCTAGCGAAACGCCACTTTCAATTTATTTGTATATTATTCGTTTCTTGTTTACTCTCTCACTTCTATATGTAAATATTTTTATTTTTCTAATATATATTTCCAATTTGATATGTTGTTAGTCTTTTTATTATTATTTTATAAAGACTTTTTATAGTTATTGTTATTAATCTTTTATAGTTCTTATTATATATATATATTTTACATATAATATTAAATGTACTTTTTGTATAACGATTCAATTTATGCCCGTCCCTATAACTTACCAGTTTGTTCACGTTAATCCCCTTTCTAAAAATGACTTAAAAAATAACCCTGGGATTCTCTGACTACTCTAAAAAACAAAAAAACCAGACCATCATGCGAGAGAAAGATACACAAACCCCCCAGCTCCTTACTGTCCCCCATAACGGTAGCCTAATCAGGACTGCTGTCTTTGTGCGTATCTTGTGCAACCTCATTATATCGCACAAATCCCTTCCCTGTGAAAGCGTAGAGAGCGTTACAGGTCAAAAAAAACGAGTTAGTTCTCGCTTATATTCTACCGAGCACGTAACCCATTGTAGGGGACCCGAATCAGATTATAGGAACCAACACATGAGTAGAGGCTGTTCCGCACCTTGATGATATATAAATTACATTTAGCTTCGCGTATTATACGTGTGTGTGCACGGCTACTATTCTGCCATCTTAGCGGACTAAACGCTAAAGTTCCGTGAGAAGAATTTTCCGGGATAATGGCCTACAGGAGTACTTACCTCAATGGGGTAGAAACCATAGGTAATTCGGTAAAGGGAGTAGAAATATAACGGAACCAAAATATTAATAAGACTAACTCGGGTCGTTAAGATAAATAAGGGAAGCTAAGATTTTCAAAGAAGAACGTCACGTCTCATAGTAACGTATATTTGATATTATTACATACAAATGGTTATATATTGTATATGATAGAACTTAAAATCATACGATTATGTGTCAAGAACTGTCCCAGAGTTAAGAATTAAATACCTTATAATTAATTTGAAAATAGAAAAAAAAATTAATGTTTCTAAAGAGAGGAGTAGCCATACAGCCAAAAATATAATATAAAGATAAAATAAAATAATTAAAAAAAAAAAAATAATAAAAAAAAATACTGTTTGGAGCTTCCCAACTTACCAGATCTATCTTCACCTGGGCCAAAGACCTAAATTAAGGGCGTTATGACGCCACTATGAATTGAATAAGCTGGATTGGCATCTATTATTTAAGTACCACCCCAACCCCCTAGTCAACTACACAAGCGGAAACTCCAATCGACTATGGGGAAACTCCCCATTACTTGATGGAAAAAAGGCTGTAACGGCCATCGTTACTCATCATATATCAACTCGAAATTACGCCACCAGACTAATACCCAGTAGTCACTTTCACGCCAGCTAGAAGTCCATAACCTCCTGGAGACGACTTACTGAATAATCACGCTAAAGCTTAACTACGTAATCGCGATGCCTCTCGGATTCCCGTCATATAGAAGAGAGGCCGCACCTACTCTACTCCAAGAGAAACAAAATTTCCAAGTAAAATATACACCTATACAACCTCACACTCATACCCATCATTTATACCTTAAAATATCTCCTCAGAAACCCGTAGCACAAATACATAGCAAACCACGGACTCCAAGCAGCCACGATCAGCTCATCCCACAAGCGGACGCTTTAGGACGGCAGACATGTGATAATCCAGTCGCCACCCAGGTCCCAAACCGGATACGCCACCACCTCTCAGAAAGAGGACACTCGCGCTTCTCCTCCATCTCCATGAGCCCGCTTCGCCCCCCCAAAACTCGACACCCTCCACTTCTACCCGCAGACCAGACCAACACTCTCAACCGCAGCTCTCCTCATCCCTCGCACTTTGCGGACCCCACCACACCGAGAGGGACAACAATCCACATCTACATAAAGTTCCAAATCTCCCAAAACCTGACACAATGATACCAACCGCGGACAAACAACACTCAGAAAGAACCACACAAACAACAACCAAAACCCCACACCAAATCCCGGTAAATCCATACAATCACACGTTCCGGAACGCTCACCTCTGCAGCCATCGGACCACTAACACAGGCCCACGATACTCCTCAACCTCCCTTGACTTCATCTCCAAAGGCTCGACCTAAAACTGTACGATCACAAAACAAGTCCTCCATCGGGTTCACACACCCAACATAACACACTAGCAAGAACAAAATTACCAAATCAATTGCCAAGAACCTATTCTACATACACTAATTACAAAAGTTATAAACTTAGGAGGACTTTACTTTAATGCACACGAGTCGGAACTGTAACATTCACCTTGAAACAATGGAGAGAAATGTATAGTAATATCATAAAAGAATAAAATGAATGAATCAACCCCCACCCACAAAAAAAAAAAAAAAAAATACACAAATAGATCAAAATAAAATATCACTAAAATATAATAATGTCAATCAAATGTGGAGTTCTCTCCACTATCGACACATAACTTATGTATAAAATATAAACTCTCCTTGCAAAAAATATGACTACTAACAAAACCCCCACACCAAACAAAAAAAAAATAAAAAAAATAAAATAAAAAAAAAAAAATAAAAATAAAATGAAAATAAAACAAAATAAAAAAAAAAAAAATAAAAAAAAAAAATAAATAAAAAAAAAAAAATAAAATAAAAAAAAAACTGCACGTCCTTATTCCGCCCTCATTTGTCCCTGAACCATTCACTATATATTACTTTAGAGAAGGAAATTTGGAGAAGACAAGTGTGGTACTTCACAAAAATATATGGGATCACTGTTAGACGAAGCGACGCAGAACAAGCAAAGGGAAAAAAAAACAAGATAATGATACTCATTCCCACATTGCTTTAGTCGGCGCCTCACAAAAAACCCACACCAACATAACAACTGCCGCAGCCACTCACCCTAGCAAATAAAACATCACCAAGCACACCCAAAATCCCACGACCCAAAATGCATACAAAACCAACAAAAAAAAAAACATCCATAAAATAAACGTTTAGAACATACTCAGTCCCAATCCATATCAAGGCTATTAAAATTCATACCCATTTCTCTTTCTATCGATACTAACCGAATAATAATTTGCAAACGTCACTACATGTGTATGGATAAATAGTATTACCTGTTCTTATTCGGGATGATACATGCCCTATACACATAGATACTATTCATACATAGATATAACACGGCCCTCTGCATCAACCCGTCCTTCACATCATAGACGATTAGATATCTGAACAGAACGTTATATTATTTTTGACCCTGATGTAAGAAGATGAGAAATGTCTTAAAATACGAGCATCCACACACACTTACCTGCGGCTCACTACCGCCACCCCTTGCAAAACACCGCAAAACAAAAACATACCAAACAACAGATACCAAGCCAAAACAATACAATTCGTTGAAATCACTACAGAAACTCAAAACAAAAACATACAATCCTCCAACACATTCGACTACGAAAAGTATTTTCCCATGGTCCGTAAATATAGGAGAATAAACATATTTCCTTGTAAGAAATAGATATAAAGGCCACCAAGCAAACTATCAACGATAATGGACAATTTTAGAGGAGTCCAATTCCTCATCATTGACGATGGAGTCTCCTCGCCCCACGACAAAATAGAAACTATTTCCATTAAAATTTATTAATAAAGATCTAAGACTTTCAAAGCCTTCTATGAAGGCTCCCGAAGGAGGATTCATATCAAAAACGGTTTCAGATCGTTCCTACTGAGATAAAAACTTGATACGGGAACTATATAAAGGAATTGCCAAACTCAACTGTTTACCATAGAAGACCAATATGCACATAATCCATGAACAACTCAAAATTAACGGACGTCATATCGAAGCAAGAGAATATAAAAAAGAAAAAAAAATAATAAAAAAAAACAACCAACCCACAAAAAACACACAAAACCACACTAAACACCACAACCAAACGCACAAAATACGACAAACATAAAAACAAAAAAAGAAACAGAAACCATAAAACCCAAAACTAAAACGAAACTGAAGGAGAATAACACAAGGGGGGGGGGGATTATAGGTACCAAAAAATGAAAAAACATTACACAAAAAAATACAACAAAAAACAACCAACACCCACAAACAAGGAAAAAGATAAAAGCAAAAAAAATTTTCGGCCAACAAAAAAAAAAAAAAATAAAAAAACAAAGAAAAAAAAAAATAACATAACAAAAAACAAAAAAACCAGTTTAACCGTCTTACTCTAGTGATTCTGAATCTTGGTTGCAGCATTATAATCGTAATAAGATTATAAAAATTAATTACATAGAGTAATTGATGTTTTTATGACTTTCCCACTCCAAGGAACTGGCATCCGTGGGGGCATGCTCGAAAAAAGGTTATACTTTGCTTCCACAAAAAAAATAAAAAAAAAATAAAAATATAAAAGAGTACAACAAATGGCCCAAAAACAAAACCGCACCAACACAAATTAAGATACCTTGCCGATACTACTCCGAATGACGAGAGATTAATAATTCAAAAAACACAAAACAAAATCCGGTCAGCACCAACACAAGGAAACTCTCTTTGCACATAAGTCTCATATAATGAAGGTATAAACACAGACAAAAAACAGACAGAGAAAAAAAAGAAGAAGAAAAAAAAAAAAAACCAAACCAGGACTTAAAAGCGAAACTCGAATACACACAAAGAAGACCTAGCCTCTTAGCTACGGAAACTCTAGACCCTCTAATACTAAAAATTAAATTACACATGGCAACACAAAACTCAAAGTAACCCTATAAGAACCACCGAACGGGACTAAGAGAATAACAGCAAGAGCTCAATATAGAATAGGACCGGCAAATAGATAAAATGAAGGTGGCTCCCACCTACCGAAATATCGAGTAGCAATACTCAGGCAAACCCTAAAACGGGAATAAAAAAAAAAACTCCCTGCCAAACCGAAACAAACCAACCACAAAATCCCCACACAAAAAAAAAAAAAAACAGGCATACGCTTCGAAAATGTCAAATCAACAAACAGAACACGCTAAGGAAAGCCAACTGACTCACCTAGTAATCCCTACTGTAAGGAACTTCCACTGTATGCCTCAAGAACAATAGAAAGTAAATTGAAAATGGAATTGAATAGAACAAATAAAAAATCAAAGCTTGAATAGCTATTCATTTCACACATGCCGATCAACCTCAATAACTCCACTGAATATAGCCGCCAACAAAACACCAACACGACTCAATTATCTAAACTTGCAGAAGAAACAGTAAACAAAAAAATAGCTAAAAAGATACGGAATACTTATTGAAATTCTACCTTCCAAGGGCTTATATTGCCCACACGAGAATTTACTTCTATTCAAAACTGAGCAATAAACGAAATAAATATATAATAACTTCCGGAATGCCAATTCAAGAAATACAGAATTCTTTTAGTTGATCACAGCTCATCGTTGCGCTCTAAAGTGAGAGAGACTCGGCGGAGCAGGGGCATTATTCCATGAAATTGGTTATCTTTTACTCACTACCTTTCATCCAAACATCGCTTACATGATGTAGCGGCACTTGTCCACCTGAACCCTACCTTGACGCTGTGTTCACTCTATCTTGCTCCTAGCTGTCCAAACATCCAGCGCGGGATTACTGGTCAAAACCTTTTCATTGCAACTCCCCAACCTCTCTTTCGTTTTGGGAGATTTTAACATACACCATCGCTGTCGGGGAAGACCGTCCATTACGGTCTCCGAACACAAATTAAGTGGCTGCACTGCATTGACTCGCATGCAAAAAACAGACAGAGCTTCACTCTGCGAACTAGTTATTTTAGATAACAAACTGGAAAAAAAGGAAAACCCCGACCACGACCACCCCCACACACCCAAAAAACATAAAATAAACAACCACACACCAACACAAACCACCACAAATAACCAATCCCAAACCACAAATGAACGGTTTAAATAACTACAGTTCACTATACTTACCATTACTGCAAAATCCATATAATCCATTCATAAGACACTAATCTATGGAAAGAAGAAAATATTTTTCTCTGTTATGGGAAAAAAGTTGACTACATTATATCAAGTATTTATCACATCTCTCAACTCCTTAACCCATAACGCAGCACTGGTAACTCCGCACATTATGAAAAAAATAATAGAACTACAGCAGATTAGAACATTGACTTGTGCTCTTGGCCTTGCCTATTTCCTCTCGTCGAGACTAGAATACCTATTTACCGACGTACCTGATTGCGGCTATATTCACTAAGCTTTTAACAGACTAAACTACATCTTGAGATCTGCTTAATAGAATATACTAGACCAAAAACTCTATTACATCAGATGGCACAGCAGCTGCCAATCGGTATTCTATCTACGCCCTGGCTACCCGGTGGAACTTTGAGAGATAGTGTGCAACAGACCACACCCTCAAGATGACAGAAAAAAACGGAAAACAACTATATAGAACCAACTAAAATAATAAACCTAAATCACAAATACTCGTTTATCCACTCCTAGATCACAATATCCGCTCTTATTTAAGGCAGCTAGACTGCTTCGAACTCCACCGATCAGCGCCCCATCCTAACCAAAGAAGGCTCAGGAGGACAATACTTTTCGTACTTACCTCTCTACCGTCGACTCATCTACTCCATTGCCTTTTCGCTTATACAAGGTTGTTTGCCCAAACTCCAGCAAGCACCGAACACTAGACTCTCCCACTAATCGCTTCATATAGCACGGCCGGGCACATGCAGCCGACGTGGTACAGCGCAAAGATGCGGTTCAGCAGACGACATTGGAAGCGCACACACACACACAGCACGAGTGACATTTGCGACCTTGCTTCAAGTGAGTCTAGATACAAGGAACCCAATGTCCCGTTCTTGACCCCGAGGCTATGAAGATCCTCTTATAACAACCTTTGTCTACGGAAAGAAATCTCGGCGAGGATCCTCTGAGAGCGCTAGGCACAGGAATGGAGCACCTCGCGGGACGGACTAGGCGTTCTCCTACCCAGATATAGCCACCCTGCAACCCGTCGCGAACGCTAAGGTTTTCTTCTTCAACTTACTGTACCAACAACGCACATAGTGGGCTCGCCAAGCGAGATATTTCCTTTACCTCTGTGGCAAATCGTGCCACATCGCCCACAACCGGTAAAAGAACCAGAATTTCGACTGCATACTCAACAAATCTCCCTATTAGAATTGACATCGACCAACCCATACAAACTGATGACCACCAAAGACAGATGAACCCATTACCTGAACTCCATCTTCCCACGACTTTGAGAATAAAAATCTGGGCTCAACATCTACCTCTTCAGTTGGACTTTTAGGAAGCACCGCTCGGTTTAACTCTCGAACACTAACAGCGTCTATACTCTACCATCTGAGATTGCACGCAGTGCTATTATTCCTAACTTCGAAGAGTTATCTCGCTTATTGAAAATTCACCTATCCACCAATGGTTCCTATTCTTGCCTCAGGAGATTCATCTTCCTGGCCCGAAATTTTCGCAAACCTTCATGATTCCACATGGAGCAGCCCGCGCGGCTCCATCCAAAAGCTTCATTCCTTGGGCCTGCGGGGTCAGCTTCCCCTTTTTCTCCAGAACCTGATGACCAACAGATCCTTTCAGGTACGGTGCAACTCTGTATTCTCTAGAGTATTTCTCATGGAAGAGGGGTGCCACAGGGTAGTGTCCTCAGTGTGATACTCTTTTCCTCCGAAATTGACCTAGTCGGTCTATGTAGTGAAGTCATGATGTTGGGAATCGTATGTCAAATACAAATCATGGTCTTCTCTCAGTTTTTCCATAGTTGTTGAGAGTTTGTGCCATGCACAATAATTTGTCCGTTTCTATTTCAAAGTTATATTTCTGGAATAACTTCATTTTGGCATAGTTTCATGTGAATCATATTACAGATTGCGTTAAGTCTGTATCCGAATAATATATAGGCCATATTGTAGTAAGGTGTTTTCACTCCCTAGCAAAATATTGGTTTTCACTCTCTACACACTTTTTCCAATACACATTCTTCACTTTTCTGTAGTTTCATTCTTTCACAATAGGTATTACTGAACCAGTTTCGTTTCTTATTATCTGCCGTACAGCTCGCACGCTACTTATAGATTCAAAACAAAAAACCACCAAATAACCACAACAATACAAACCAAAAAAAAAAAAAAGATTTCATCGTCATTTCGTTAAATATCCCGTAAGGTTCATAATGTAGCCTATCCTATGTTAAATCATGCGTTTCTAGCACTACCTTTCTAATTTCTAATATGATAGATTTCCACCACAGCTATGCTCTCCTCATTTGATATTATTATATATATAGTTTTGTTTAGTTATAACACCCCATCAAATCCTTTATTATTATTATATATCCTAACTTCCTGATTGCGATTCATCATAAACTCCATCTACCCAATCAATACTACATATGCTTCCAGATAAATCCTATCTTGTTTTTTGTATTATAGATGTTGTTGAGGGGTTTTTCTTTAGCCTCGTGATTTAGTTAAAAAACCCATCTCATAAACTTATACTTTTTTTCTACTTATCTACAATATATTACTTAAACCTAATATTTCACGTTGTAATATATATTCTCAATGTCTATTCTCATGGGTATCTCTCACATAATTCCCTTTTCATTTCTGGTAAAAATTAAATAACATCAGGATGCCATTGCATTTTATAGACGAATTTTATTGCAAGCGCAGCCCATTTTTCTGGTTTTTACGGGTCAAAGATACCATTGATTTCATATTGGAAACCGTCTATTAACCGAAGCTGATAAAGTGAGACGGGAACTGCACATCGCTCTCTCCTATGGCAATTCATTCTAATTTACTGGTTTAACCTCGCGCTATTATACCTACTAATTTCAATTCTTTTATAATATATTCTTTTGTTTATTCTTTCCATCGTTCTTGACTTATTTCGTCAGATCTTTTACATTCCTAAAAGTAAAGTCACTCTCTGTAAGTAATTACCTTGTTCTTAGTTCTCGTATTTCCATATCATTTACCGCTCATATTATATTACCAAGCTTCTGTTCTTCCTTGTTTTGCAACTAAAATACAAAAATGCACATTTATCTAGCCCAAATTCCATACATATGTCCCTAAGAAATTTATACAGTTTCACCACCATCCTACCCTGTTATATATCTCCGATTCCTTTTGTATTCTTAAGAGCACAATTCTCATGCTCAACCATGGATAAAGAAAAGGAATACCAAAAAGCTGTCAGCATACTTTTTTTCGTTTACCCTTTTTTTTACTCTTACAATTCAGAAAGATATAAACCCCAAAAAAATATATCCAATTTCCCAAAATTATTTATTAGTGTGCTTAGATGGGAGTTGAAGATCTCAAATAACTCAAAACACACCGGAACAATAGAGTTCCGTCATGAAAGACCTGACTTATTATAATTTTTTTTAAATATATCCCTCATTATTTTATATATTGACCTCTTTCAATAACTGTAATAGTACCAGATCTGTTTCTTCCATATTTACTTACATTGCTTCAAACTATGAAGATTACTGCACGCTCATTAACTTAATGTATCAATTCCTCTAAATACTTCCTAACCCACATAAGGAACGCAGATCGTATGGCAATTCACTGTAATAGTTAATCAACTACCATGCTGAGATGTTCTGCCTGTCTTCTACTATTTTCCATTATCATCTTTGTTATTAATAACTGATCCTTTTTGCCTCCAGAACTTCCTACTCTGCATCCCTTTTGTGTTCTCATGTAATTAGTTGTTGTGCTTCTAGGTGGTGTTGTTCCCTTTCGTCATGACTCCAGTAGTATATTATATGGGTTCGGTATGCATGGTGTTGAACGGTATTTGCTACCCCAGGGATTCCGTTTCCTCTCCTCATTTTTTTTGATATTATGTTGTTAATCCACACAGTGAGCCATTCTGGGGATTTAAATAAGTACCGGAGTTTCAACACCAGTGACTAAATCACGATAGCACGGGGACTTGACCAAAATCTGATTACCGAAAGATTGAACCTAACTTTCCATGGGAAGATCGCGATTGAAACAGATAGGAAGAGCGGCTCGCAATGAACACCGACAATTTGTCATACCACCGGACGCGCGTTGTTTATTAGATGGCTCGAGCGAAATTTTTCTTAATTGTTCATTGAAAAAAATTTAGTCGCAGCTGTTGTTGTGCCCATGTGGCGTTGTCACATTGACTTTGGATCTTGGTTGCTCCTACGTAACCGCAGATGACATTCCCAAACAGAATGCCACGTCAAGGTCCGAGCAGGGGTTCAAAGCAACCTCTCTATATATAGTAAATAATACCGATAAAAGAATAAAAACTCAAATAGAATAGAATTATATAATTATACACCACATAAATACCCTCATAGTGATATATATATATATAACTATACAAGAACCAATACATACGTACTCAATATATATAGCTGATAATAACACATAAAAAATTAAATTATATATATATACTGTACGTTAAGATATATATAAATAATTATACTTTATAATAATTATATAATATAATCAAGTTTTTATACAAATAATATAAATATAATTATATATATATGATTAAATAGAGTGTTATGTGTTTTACCTATAATGATACAGGAAAGGGAGTGTCATCGATGTGGAAGAAGGATTTCATCTCATGGAGAGACGTCAGATTTGTTGAAGATACTAATAGTGTCGTACTAAGTACCATTTATTATTAAGATAATTATATAAATTTTTTATGTAAATTCACTTTTCAGAAGAGATACTTTAATGTAATAGTTAAAATTAATTTAGCGTTTTAGTTTTGCTGACAGGACAAAGTGACCTATTTAGATTTACGTATTATTTAACAAAAAAAAACCTAGTAGTAGTAAGTTATGTGCAGTAACGTTATAAAGCAAGAACGGACAACACTTATGTATAAGTATATCTTGGCGTGTTATATAAATTAAAAAATAGAAAGCGAAGATGATATACAAAAATAAACTCTAACAAAGAAAAGTTGAAATTATTTTTAAACGTTCGATACTTTCAAGAAACTACAATACTTTTACTCAATTCAGCAATTTTCTTTAGGCGAGTTATTGTTGCTTTCAGGTGTCAGGGAAGTTATATATCAAACGGGATCCTCCTCCTATCTGGCCAATTTTCGCCCAAGTCGCCATCCCACACCACCCCAATACATTCACTAATATTCTTCATCAATTTTCCTCAAACCGGGATCATTCGCCAACGTCGTCATTTCATACCAGTCCATGATCACACTAAACACCTCTATAAGAGTACTATACCACAACTCATTCGTCCGTGAATCCCCTCATGTTTAAATACTTAATTAGCAAAGTCTAATTTTCTGTTCATCCTAACATCCAAGAACTAGAATATATCTTTCGCACATATAATTTTAGCTATGTAATATTTAGGAACTACGTATAATACTAATGTAGAGACAACTTTTTATTTATATATCTGACTGAATTATTCATTTCGCCATTTAAATTTTCGTTTTTGCGACATTTTAAAAATAAGTATGAGCCAGGACCCACCCATGTAGTTGATTATTCACAACCCAGTGTGGCAGCTTCCTTGTAGGCCGTGGTGGGCGTCCTGTACAGAAACTAAAAAAAAAAAAAATAATAACACTAAAAAACTAATGAGTACATAACCAAAATTATAATATATATCTAATAAATATAATTAATTAATTATATATATAATATAATAGTAATAAATAACTACCTACTATATATATATATAATATAATATAATAATAATATATAAAGTAAATATATATTATATATATATTTATACTATAATATTATATATATTAATATATAAAAAAATAAAATATATATTATATTATATATTATATATATAATAATATTATATATATATAATTAAATAATAAATAATATATATAATAATAATAATAAAATAATATAAATTATATATATAATAATATAAATAAATATATTATATATAATATAATAATTAATATTATATTAATAATTAATTAATAATAATTTTCAAAACTGCATGCCTGTGACTCATTTAAAAATCAACAGCATACCTTCACTAATATGTAAGTGGTCTGTTTTCCGCGTGTAAGACAGAATTTGCTGACAAGTCTTCTATTTAGCCTAGGCACTTCTATAGAATGTAGCGCACAGCTGTCGAAATGCTGTTAATAATTGTTACAGAAATCTTTTGTTTTCATTCACGCATACAGATCACCTTTCTAACCTGAAAATATTCTTATCTTAAAATGAATATTTGAGAGACTATCAATCGTACGCGTTTTTTCTGGCACTTTTGATCGGGTCGATTGGGGGGCCTTGCGCCCATTGCTTCTACGCTAACATATTAATGGAATATGACTGCCTTTGCTCTGTGACGCTTCGACTTCTTTAGCCTGAATTAAGGTGAGGAGCTGTAATCTTTGAGGAGTATGGAGCAGTAATTCCTTTCTATTCGACTAAAGTCAACTTCTTTCTCCTTCAATAAGTCCATGGTTTCGACGTGCTTGTTCTCTGGCCATTCAGTGCGTATCGGGTGTCGTATCGAGAGAGTTGGAAAAATTCTCGTTCTTCCTAATCACTCTTGCTAAATTTTCATTTCTGCTAGAAATGCAGTTGCAGGGATACTCTTTCGACGGAGACAAAGCGGAGCTTTTCATCAATAAACGATAAGTGCTAGGTCTAACACTCTTAGTTCTCACTACTGACAAAATCTTTCTGGCCTTCTTGCCAAAAAACATCTCTAACAAACTTCTGTAAATCTGTCTTTCCTCTACTTATTCGATCTGATGGTTCTGTTACTAATTCTCCAACTGAAAAGGACAATTCTCTTCGCCTACTACTATTTTATCCTCTAACTCTAACCCGGACGAATTCTAGGCTATTACTCATCATCCTCTCCATTCTCCTCTTCAGTAGTAAGTCCTATGCCTTTGCCTTTAGATTGATTTACATATTTAATTTGTAATCAGGATGCAATGGGCTCCTGAAAGCTACGTACTGTTACAGGAAGGCGGGTTGTCAACCGGTAGGCATATTCCTCCCGAGTTTTTGACGGGAGTTGCTTCGTGCTATCCCCGCCCACTACGTTCAACTATTAATTTCTATGTCTTACAATACTAACACTTTTCCCTCAGTTGTTGTAAGCACGCACATATCCAACCTATTCCGAAAAAAAGGAAAGCCGCTCTGATCCTTCTTTCTACATATCGCCCTATAGCTCTTACTTGTAGTATTCTATCTAAGATCTTTTGAAACTCTTCTCAACTACTAATATTCTTAGAATCATCTGGAATCTATTATTCACTCTTCCAGTATCGCCACAGTTTACGGCTTCGGCGCTCGAGGTCTACTGGCGAAAATATATACTTATTCCTACTTACTGATTTATGTGTTTTCGCATCTTAGGGAACATAATACGGGGAGACTTGCGTGGTGAACGACTTGAAATATCAAAGCTGTATTTTGACAGTAGACTATGAGCACGCGGTCCACTGCTTCCAGCTCCCCTCCTTTGGGTTTCATCACTTCTCTGTGCCGTTACTCTGATGTCGTAGTTTTCTTTTCAAAATCGGTCAAGAATCGGCTGTGTTTGATGCCACCCCGCGCGCGGGCCGGGGGGAAAGCGCTTCTCTTGGTTCGCCTTTTTCTCTGTCAATAAGATCGGTCGTTCACGTGCAGGCGTATCTGTCTTATTCTCTACTATTATTCACTTGACCTTTTCATTAATAGATACTAATTCTTCACCATGACATCTAAATATATTCCACTCTTATGAGCCGATGACTCGACCCATTCATTTTCTTTCAACTCATTTCAATTCATGCTCCCTCTTTTACTTCTAGAATTGCCTCTCGTATTATTCTTTTCCGAATTCTATTCCGCTGATCTGGATAGAAATTTCCGCGGAAATCCACGAAATAAGAACCTGAAAAAATAACGCAAATACGATAGCCCCCCTCGCGGCGCCTTCTGAACGCGTTGTGAAATTCAATTCGTTAAAAACCCAACTTCTTCTACAAATCTCCCTCTCTCAGACACCTTCTAACTTCCTATCTCTTTCGACGGTTCTCTGCGTCTCTTCCTGTTGACAATATAAACATCCTTGGCCTTAATATAAACAAAAAAAAAATGTCTTTTGGAAAACCTCACATCACAAACGGTTGCTTTAAGGCGGGCCTCCAAAGAAACTGGAGACGTTCATGTTTAGAAACTGACGAGGACTTTTTTTCACTCTCCCAGTTGCCTCAGCGTAAAACAAGCGCGCCTCATTCCGCCACTGTTATGGAGATAACCCTGCTCTCATATCATAAGGGGCTCTAGAGTTCACCGCTATTGGATAAAGAAGTCGAGGTCAAAGGCCAACAAGGCTTATAAACTGTTCGACTTTCCAAGTCAACTTGACCCTCTATCCTGTGCGGCCGCGAATGTTGGTGCTATTAATCTCTTTTCTACAGTACACGCAGCAGGCAAAGGTGCTCAGAGGGAGCATTACCACTTCGTGTAGACCTACCACCTTTACGTGCCGCCCGTCGTATTCACTAGTGTGGTGCTGATGTCTGACATGATTGTGCTTCGATGATAGGGTAACTCCAGGCTAGTTTCGCGCGGCTACATCCTCTCCTTTCCTTAGCACATCTGTTTGCTCGCGAACTCTCTCATTCCATGCTTCTGATGTATATCCTAGTAGCTGAATCATAAATCTCCGCCACACCTTCAAGCCTGCGTCATAGTGCTCACGTGCGTAACAATTTGATTTTAGTTTGTTGATTGTGAGGCGTTGCAACAACCCTCCATTGAATAGGGCCTGCACCCGTGGAAGTAGGTGGTTGAACAACATGTTAAAAAAAAAAAGAAAAAAAATTTGTTAAAAAAACAATTTGCCGATAGTCACTCGCAATATATACTCATTCATCAGCAATAACATCATCTCCAGATTGACACAAAATAAAATAACTATACCAAGCCAAATAACATGAAAGCGAGTACATACAAGGACATAAGACTATCAAAAAAATCAAAAATAACTGCAAGACAAGAGTTCAAACTAAAAAAATAATAAGCTCATACCCAAATCTCAAAGATTATCTAAATCATTATACAAAGTCCTAAAAGACACTATCTTCAATGCTAAATAACTGACCACACACAATAAGATACACCCACTCCTCTCGTATAGAACATTGGTCATGGCTACATTTTAAAAGCAATTTATTTTTGCGTTATTCTTTTTTGTCAATCTTTCCCTCTACTGTACTGCTTCTTACCTTTACCTGCTCGCAATGGGCTCTTTTACCCTCTTCTATCCAAGAACCCCGACTACTCCCTCCTGACACTTATTCGTCTCAGATTCCTACTAATTATCGCTATGCGTTAACACAAGTCTCTCATCAAAGAACTAACATATCGACACTCACTCTGCGCACACGTCAGGAACCCACGTAAAAATCTGTAATGACAACTAGTAAGTAGGTAAAGCAAAACACACAGTGTCACCAACATGAATCATATGTAGTCTCGTTCAAATCAATTATTATTTCTCAAAATAAAGGTGCACTACAGAAAAATCCTGATTGCGTCTCTCTTAAGAGCTTGGAGAGAATCTGAGCTCACAAAATCAATAAGCTACCAGAAAAACGATTCATATCAATAATATATGAAAAAAAAATCGCTTATTAAGAAGTTACAATAAATTAATCTTAAAAAACACTATAACAGATCAATATTAGCAAAATTGACAAGTATAAACAGATGAATTCCTACGATGTAGAAAAACACTAAAAATAAACGGGAAACGTAAACTACGAGATTTTTTGGGAAGTTTCGGTAATGGATGTTTTATCTAAAAAAATTTCAAAGACGTTGAGAAGCACTTTTTTTTTTTTTTTTTTTTTATTTACTAACTAAACAAATATACTGGAACTGGGCAGTTTTAAGAAATCTCGTGGGGAGAGGGAATAATGACCCATATGCCTCTGATACTTGAGGCAAACGGACTAATTGTAGTGTTGGTATTTTAGATTCGTCAGATCTAATTTTATTACCAACATGTTAAGATGATATATGGGAGGTGATCATTTGTGCACAGTGTTGATAATATTGTATAATGGTTGGAGTAATTAAATATATTACGTTAGGCTATTATATAATTCGTATATCTACTAACATAACCTTAATCTTATCAATGCAACTTACTTATATTCTACTTGCTTTCATGATATTCAATTTAGCCCTTGGATACCTGTACTGAATAATTGGAACTAAGCCAAAATGCACTATTAAAAACACACATCACAGAATTAAAAACCCAATTTTCAAAACTTTAAAACGTTTAATAATTGATTACGAAGACATAACGTTAAAGCTCAAATCAACTATCTGATTA